>JAVKPL010007354.1:0-29283 GCA_032173675.1 Gastrolobium villosum
ATGTTGTTATTCCTTTCTTTAAGAAGTCTTGTATTTCACATACAATTATTCTTTACATGCTGATAGGTTAGAAATAGCTGTCTGGTTTGTCTTTCTAGGGACTATTAATAAAGTCGCACTAATCTCGCATGATAAAGGTATTATTTTGTAAAATATTAGTAGATAGACAAGGAAGAAATGAGTAAAATATTTCATTGCACTAATTTGTAGATAAGAAGTCTTTTGGTGTGTTGTTAGGTTGTAAAATGCATTATTAATTTGAGCTTGATGCATTGATTTGCTTGAAAGTATGTTGTGAAAGGGAGGGAAAACACTCTTGTTCTTGTTATCTTAACTTTTTTCTTTAGAGGAATTCGGAAATGCCGACTTATTGAGAAAACCCGTATCTCCAATCATAACTCTTCTGTTAAACTCAGGTGCATCACTGAAGAGCACTACCTGTCATCTCATGCCCTTGTATAAAGACCATATTTTATTTGAAAAACTTAGTTGGCTTCAGGTTTAATTAAGTGTTGATCTGCATCTGTTGCAAAACCAAAATGGATTAGATTCGATTGCCTCCCATTTGATTGATAGTAAATTAGTAATTTGTAAACGAAATCCTTAAGAACACGTTAAACATGACATAATTTGTATGCTGAAATAACAATTTTCCTCAACAATAAGGTTTTTAGCATGCATATCTAATTTCTAAACTGAGTGTAGCACACAACGTAAATGAAAAATGGGGTCAAAGGTCAACAAATATTTTCTGTGGGTTCCTTAAACAAAGTGTTACGATCCAATTGCAATGTTACGATCTCCCACATTGAAAACAAGGTTTTGTGTGAGGACTTGAATTCCCACATCGAAAACATCACAAAGGATTTTTTCTTTTTCAAGGGGATCTGTGGTGGAAGAAGAAGGACCGGCCTTGTAGGTTGTAGTGTACTGAAATGTCAGTCACAATGAGCGTTCAGATGTATTGGGATTAGGGTTCAACTTCAGAATGGCTACTCCTTGTAATCTATATTGACCATAGTAATTTTTAAGTTTTACCTATGGAGGTAGGACTATAGTTCGCTGTAGCTTTGAGCATGTTAAATTATGTACCTATTTTTTCTCACCATATTTTCTGTTTGTGCTCCTGGTTACAGCAGTTGACTTTTTGGTTGTAACTTTTCTATGATTTCCTTTTTGTTTTTTGTCTTTTTAATGTTATCTGTTGTTCTACACTGATATGAAATTTAATCTCTTGATTCCATGATTTTTTTATTAACATACATTGTATGGATATATTATTATTATTTGCTTTTTATTTTTTGGTACAAAAAGGGAACAGGAAGCTAGGCTCAATCATCATGAGGAAGCTACCTTCGTAAGTATGCATACTCTCTATTTGTTATAAATTATAACACCATTTACACCTCTTGATTAAGAATTCATTTTTGGGGTGTAAGTGGAATGTCCATCCGTTTGATTTTATGATAAATTGTGTTTCATTTTTATATTTAGTCCTGGCGACAACAAAAATATTTTTAGGCTATTCTTAGTTTGACCACAATTTTTTAATATTACATCAAATATACTTTACTCCATTTTTTTTCTTTAAGAAGTCAAATTGATATTTTTGCCTCTAATATTTTATTTTTTTACTATTCCTACCTCTGTATCTGTTGAATTATTGTTGCAGTTAAGGATTTTAAGTGTCAGAATATGCCTCTCTTAGCTTGTTTATATTGCATTCCAAAGTGAGCTTAGTTACGATGACCGATCTACCTGGGATAGAGGGTTAGAAGCATGTGCATGAGGTCAATAGACGTCATTTATAGGCTAGAACTTGTCACCTGAAAACAATTTGTTCAAGCCTGGACCGAATCACGGGGTGGTGAAGTAAGATGCTTGTCAACAACATCAACATCAATAACACCTTTAACCCAAATTAATTGGGGTTGGTGGTAGATGAACCCAATGATAAATAAGAGGAGATTAATAAATAAATAAATAAATAAATAAATAATAAAGTAAGATAAAATTAAAAAAATAAAATAAATAAATAAAATAAGTACAAAAATACAAAAATAAAAATAAAAAAGTAGGGAAGGGGGAAATAAGATAAAAGACAAGAAAGGGGAAATAAAGAGAGGGGGATTGAAGAGAAAAAGAACTAAAAAGGGACCATCTGGAACATAGGAATAACAACGGGTTTAACCTTCCACCCTGCTTATAGTTTTTATTCATTCCGTCTTAAGACACACCGTCCACCAATCTATATCCCACTCCATCAAGTCTTGTTTAACTACCTTTCCCCAGGTAAGTTTCGGTCTACCTCTACCTCTCTTTGTGTCGATCTCTTGGTAACAAACTTTTATTCTTACAGGAGCATCTAAGGGCCGTCTTATTACGTGCCCAAATCACCTCAATCTATGTTCCCTCATCTTTTTAGTTACCGGTACTACTTCTACCTTTCATCGAATATCTTTATTTCGTCAAGTGGCTTGTAAACTTTTAAGTAAAACACACCTTTCCTCATAAGGAGTCACTTTTTCTTGACTTGTCTTAGTTGTGCTATATAGGTAGTATTCTTGTAACGCTCGTTTGCTTGTAGGATCTATGACTGTCCCCATAAACCAACATCAGACTTTTCAGCATGCTTTGTTCTCACTCACATTTCCTAATAAACATCCCAGGAGGTCAGCTATCCTAGAATTGCTCCAAGTCAAGCACGCTTAACTATGAAGTTCTTAAGTTATGGGATACCAAAAAGTAGATGCATCTTGTTCGTATTGGTAGTACATATTAAGTCCTTTAAGTCGTCCTCAACTGTATAGTCCCATACCTGCACAGCCTCTGGATCCCTCTCGTTCGGGTGTTGATTCGATTCATTCATGTACCCCCTAGCTGGAGGCCTGCCAGGAGCTGCTCCTTATTCGTGCCTCATCTCTTTTGTATCGGCGATCACTCCCAGCCCTAGTCATCCCTTGGGATGTTACAATTCTAGTGTGTTGAATGATTTTGTACTTTCTAATGTATTTGTTAGATATTTCCAAATATCAACATCTAGGTACGGGTAGTTACAATAGGGTTTCAATATTTAGTTAGATCACTTAGGTAGTTACTTAGAGAAGTTGGAAGGACAGAAGTTTAGTTTAAAGCGGAATAGGGTTAGAAGGTAGTGGAGGAGAGATGTTAGTATTGAGAAAACAAAGCAGTAGCTCAGTTGTAAGGGGAAACCCTTGAGGAGATTTCTCTCCTTTTTTGATTGATATTCAATCATCAATAAAGATTCATTCTCTTTCTTTATTTTGTTTGATTTCTCTATGTTTGTGTGTCGGTAACAATATCTGATTTTATTGTTGTCCTTTGTCAAGAGATTAATTGAATTCAACTTTTATATATTTGAAATGGCAGAGTGCGAATCTGCTGATTGAAGTTAGTGTTTGTGCTTTGAAATTGCATGTTCAAGATGAGCATCATTGGTATTCCATTATGAATTTAATTGTTATATACTAAGGAACATATACAAAGTTTTTTATATGGATATGGGTTCTTGAAAAAACAATGCTTAGTGGAATTCAAAGATCTTGAAAATGCTATATAATAGTTTTTTCATTTCTATTGATTATGGAGCATTGTAGTTGCAATGTTCACTTTTGATTGGGGAAACAATTTTATTTTTGTCATTATCATTTTATTTTGTCATTTGTTGAATGAGAAACAGATTGATAATTCCTCTAGCAAGCAATAAGGAGCAGTTGGTGAAGGTGATGTTCAAATTAATTGCTCTAATGAAAGTGGATTAACCGAGCTTGAGAAACTATTAAAGCAGAAGACTTTCTCCTGGCAAGTTTTGTATCATGTGCATGAGGAATTATTGCTTTTGTTATTTAGTTGTTGAATATATATTTGCTCTTAGCATTTGGATAATTTCCCTTTAGAAAAGGCTCAAGGTTTAAGCAGTCTTTATCGATTTGTTTTTCCAATTTTTGTTCTTATATATTTTTAGTAGCTTTGTGTTGATTTGCGCTTCCTTACGCTTATTATAGTTTTTAGAGTTCTTGTTAATATGCATCTCATTTTTCTTCTTTAACAATTAGTAGCTAAATGTAATTTTCTAATCTTTCAATCTATTTGTAGTTGTTTTATAATTAGCATAACAATAGTTAATTCTTTACACGATCATTGTCTATTATCCACAGATCTGAGATTGATCATTTGACAGCACTTTTGCGTTCAAGAACTGTGGATGCGCATGTCAGGGAAGAAGAGAAGAAGAAAGAAATAGATCCCTCAGAACCAAAGTTGACTTGCGGACAAAGGACCACCCCACATGTTACTTCAAGTGTATGAGAACTTACCTTCATAGTTATCTTCTACGTATATTTTTGGTTGTATCTTGTGGATTGGAAATTATTGATTTCTCTATTGTGCTCCGTCCCACATGAATTGCTTTGTAATGTCCACAGGTTCCCATCGAGGATGTTGCTTCACCTGCGAGCTTGCAAAGGCTTACATGGCGAGCAAACCTCCTAAGGTTTCAACATTGGATAATGATGTGGGATCTTTTAGTCATATCCGCCGAATCTGTCACAAGTCTAATCTTCTCTATTCTAAAGGCTCAAGCTTACCTCTTTATGGTAGCTCTCTATCTGTTGCTAGAAGTGGAGTGCGTATTTATGCTGCTTAGCAACCCTCATCTTCCATGCAGAAGCCTATTCTACTGGATGAAGTCAAGCGTAGACATACAAAATTGTCAGAAGAAAATATGGACAATATTATGCCTAGTATGAGCTATTCCCCTGTACCCTAAAAATCGAGTGAGATAGCTTCCAAAATAGCTCACCAAATTGATAAGTTGGTTTCTCCTAAAGAAAAATCATCCGAATTAAGGAGTTGTGCCAAGAATCTGAAGGAGTTGCGCACTAACGATAGGAGGCTGAAAGGAGATGAGCAAGTCAGCGTCAGCCAGAATGTGTCAGCACTCATCCAGCCCATTCCCAAGAAGTGTCAAGATCCAGGGACATTTACTATTCCTTGCATTATTGGAAATTCTATTTTCATGATTGTATGTTAGACTTAGGAGCATCCATTAATGTTATGCCTGAATCTGTGTATAAGTCTCTTAGTCTTGGTCCCTTGTGTGCTACTAGTATTGTTGTTCAGTTAGCCAACAGGAGTAATGTTCACCCTTCTGGTGTAGTTGAGGATATATTAGTTAGGGTGAACAATCTGATTTTTCCTGCTGATTTCTATGTCCTAAGGATGGAGGGTGAGGCTCCTAGTAGTACAATCATACTTGGTAGACCTTTCATGAAAACTGCTAGGACTAAGATAGATGTGCATGCTGGTACTCTTTCCATGGAATTTGGTGATAGCATGGTCAATTTTAATATTTCTGATGCCATGAAATTTCCTAGGGAAGAACATTCTATTTTAGCTACTGAAGCCCAATTCGGACAGGAAAATGGACGAAACCTGAGCCCAATATGACGTGTTTTTGCTGGAATTTTATTTTGACGTTTGGACTTGTAAATCAAATTAGGACCCAATGTGTTTAGGACCCGAGGCTATGTTTTAATGTTTTATTTTATTTTATTAAGGTTTTATTTTATGTATGGGCCGAAGTGGTGAAACCCTAACCCATTTTGAATGTCGTTTATTTATGGGAAATGTTAGGAAACCCTTCGGCAGTCAGACTTTTGGATTAAACGATTATTTAAAGTTTTTCTCTGAAATTCAAGATTATGCACTCTTTTCTTTTCATCTTCTTCATCTTTTCTTATTTTATTTTGAATGATGTTTAACCTCGCGATGCTATGCTAAACACCTTTAATCAATCTAAGGTTAAAGGTTCGCTATTTTATTTCAGAGGTAATTCAATTTCATTTTTCTCCCAATTCAGGTTGAATATCATGCGATTGTAGATATTCAAACTAAATAATGTGATTGAATTTTATAAGGGAAAATTGATCATTAGATTTAATGGTCAGATTAATTTACCCGATGAACATAAGTTGAACAGATCAAAACTACTGCGATCGCATTGTTGAGATACTGTATTCAACCAAATGCTAGGCGATAGTCTAGAGAGAGTTTCCAATTGAATTTGAGGATTCCTAATTCGATTGGGGTTAATCACGAATTGATAATTATATCTTTTTATCCAATGAAGAAATAAATTAATGAATCCTAATTCCTTAGGTTGATTGCTTTTTAAATTCAAATTTTAAATTTTAAATTCCAAATCAACAAAATCCCCCTTCCTTTTATATTTTATTTTACAAGAGCGTTTCTGACTTCAAGCAGGTTCTTTGGGAGATGATCCGAGTTGCCCTATCACTACAAACCTGAAGCTCAGTAATTTGCGTGGGTTAGACAGCGCACACGTCAATTCCCTATTTAAAGGTTGCGCACTACAGATTGTTAGGGAGAGTACGAGAGAAGAACAGACCAAAAAGAAAGAACAAGTCGTATCAGGAAGGCGATATTAGAACAAGGTCGATATATAGTATAACAATGACCAAGTCCACCTAATGAGATCAAATCCATTCTCATCCCAAAAGGGCCAACAATGGGGGATTCCACTTGACTTTTCAAGTTTTGACAAGCCAATAGGAATTTAGGTCTAAAAGCATCTTTATAGTTCCAACACAAAAATTCTATTCCACGCCAAAAAAGAAACAAGATAACAAAAACATCTTTATTACATAGACTCAACCCTTAGGGCTTTGTTTACCTCCATGTTAGTATGATTTGATGTGAATGAATAAAAAAGAATGCTTTTAATAATTTCAGATATTAACAAATAACAAGAAATTTTTTAAATACTACGTACGTGTGTGATTATTTATTAAAACAGGAAGTTTTTTTAAAATAGGAAGTTTTTTTAAAACAGGAAGTTTTGTTTTTAAAACAGGAATTCGGTACACCCTTTTATTAACACAGGAAGTTTTTTTTTTTACATTGTAACCCCTTATTTATTATTTATTTCCTTTTATATCCTTTTTTTTAATTTGGGAATTGGACTACTTTAAGCGATAGTACCCAAAGGGGAACGGATTGAGAGCATTTATTGCACCTGCTCCATTCATTTAATGTTTCTGATCCCTTTGCAGGAAACGTTGAAACGAAGTTTCCATAAAGCAAAGGCGGTTCATCAATTAAGCACGAAGAAACGTGTATAGCAGGGAATAAATAGTTCTCATTGGCCGAAGTGGAAAGCAAGACATGAGGGACTGCAGGAAACGCCAAATCTCAACAATAAGAGTCCCATCCAAGCAAGTTGCAAGCCTCCAAGCACTGTTACCACCGCCCATTCATGCAGTCAAGAAACCAACTCCCAAGGATTTTACAAGATTGCCGTTCAAAACTCTTGTACTGAAGCTTTTTATATTTCTCTGGCTAAGTGAGTTATATTCATTGCGTATCAATGGAAATTGAACACATACTGAGAAAGGATCTTCCTTGAGGAAGGGATTTCAAACAGCTTAGCCAGTGGGGGAAGGTAGTCTTTTGGCAACGACACTATTGGTTACCTTAGGAATAAGGGGCCACTTCGTCCACTTAAATGTTCTGTACCAATTACCTGTTGGAGTCAAGGGAGCCATATGAATATGGAAACTTGTGAGCCATCTAGTCCATGAGCTGAGGAATCAGAGTTGGCAGTAATATCGAGACATAATATGAAACTGGATAAAGAGTGCTTTTATTCATTTGCGACAAAAAGTTCTACATCTAGTGTCCTTTATTTAATCAAAAGATTATCTCTAGGACACCCATATACTAATAGTTTAATGAGCTGGTCAAGTTTGCACATTTTTGGATGGTGATGCCTACTCCTACATTCTTGGCTGCTAAGTTCCGTAGGGGACTTAATGAGGTGATTGCAGATCACATTGTTGGAGCTGCTTCCAGAGACTCTGGTACAGCAGTGTAAGGACATAGAGGATGTCTGCATTATGAGCAAGGCCAAGAGGGCCAAGGTTGAGAAGACGAAGGGAACAGGTGGTTCCACTTCCTGGAAAGACAGGAAGTTTGCTGGAAAGGGTAAAGGAAAGCAGTTGGCTGCTAGGCAGGCGCCTGGTCAGTTCAAGAGGACCTCTACGCCATGGGGTGCAGCGAGGCCTCCGCCTCCCAGATGTACGGGATGCGGGAGGACTCATTCGGGGCCGTGTGCTACTGGCCAGACTATTTGTTTCCAGTGTGGCAAGGAGGGCCACTATGCTAGAGATTGTCCATCGTCGACGGCGGGAGCTGCTGCAGTTCGGGAAGTTCCACTTCAGATGGTTCCCCTTCCACTACCAGCGGCACCTGTTGTGCCCCCTGCCATGAGGCGAGTTTACACTTTGGATCGTCAGTAGTTGGACCGAGCTCCGAACCTTGTGAGGGGTACTATCACAGTTGGTGGATCATATGTTGATGTATTGTTTGATTCCAGAGCTACGCATTCATTTATTGCTACCCTGATTGCTGTGGGGCTTGAGTTGCCCATGTCTGTGCTTTGTCCACCGTTGCGGGTGACCATTGCCACCGGAGAAAGGTGTGATTCCTCCACTGTTCATCGCGATGTGGCATTTTAGTGGGATGGCCGTGACTTGTTGTGCCCCCTGCCATGAGGTGAGTTTACACTTTGGATCGTCAGTAGTTGGACCGAGCTCCGAACCTTGTGAGGGGTACTATCACAGTTGGTGGATCATATGTTGATGTATTGTTTGATTTCGGAGCTATGCATTCATTTATTGCTACCCCCGATTGCTGTGGGGCTTGAGTTGCCCATGTATGTGCTTTCTCCACCATTGCGGGTGACCACTGCCACCGGAGAAATGTGTGATTCCTCCACTGTTCATCGCGATGTGGCATTTTGGTGGGATGACCGTGACTTCTCGGTGGATCTGATAGGGTTGCCGATGGCCAACCTTGAGATTATTCTGGGCATGGATTGGTTGTCCAGAAACTGTGCATTGATTGATTGTTGTGCCAAGAAAGTGGTGATGTCTCCGTTTGGGTCCACAGCCAATTCCTCGCCATTCATTTCAGTTCTGCAGGCTAGGAGGGCCTTGAAAGCAGGGGCATTTGGCTATAGGATGTTGGGAGGTTTGGTGAGTGGGACACAGGAGGATCTCACTGGCATTCCTGTGGTGGGGGAATTCCTCGAGGTGTTTCCTGAGGAGATTCCTGAGTTCCCGCCACAGGGGGAGATAGTGTTCTCCATAGATCTGTTGCCTGGTGTGGGCCCTATTTTATTAGCTCCATATCGGATGTCGCCACCAGAGTTGGCTGAGCTGAAGAAGCATATTGAGGACCTTTCGGATTCGGAGAAGGTCTTCATTCAGCCGAGTGTGTCTCCATGGGGAGCACCGGTCATATTTGTGAAAAAGAAAGATGGGACTATGTGATTGTGCATCGACTACAGGCAGTTGAACAAGGTGACAATCAAGAACAATTATCCCCTTCCACGGATTGATGATCTGTTGGATCAGCTTAAGGGTGCTTGTGTGTATTCGAAGATTGATCTCCGATCCGAATACCATCAGATCCGGGTGAAGATGGAGGATGTCCCGAAGACCGTATTTCGCTCGAGATACGGTCACTATGAGTATTTGGTGATCCCGTTTAGACTCACCAATGCACCCGCAGTGTTCATGGACTACATGAACAGGATTTTCCAGCCGTACCTGGATCAGTTTGTGATCGTCTTCATTGACGATATCTTGATTTACTCCAAGATGGAGGAGGAGCATGTTGAGCACTTGAAGATTATGTTGCAAGTGTTGAAGGAGAAAAAGCTATATGCTAAACCTTCAAAATGTGAGTTTTGGCTCAAGTCTGTGAAGTTTTTGTGTCATGTGATATCTGCAGAAAGAGTTGTAGTTGATCCAAACAAGATAGAGGCCGTGCTAGATTGGGAGCGGCCCAAGACGGTCACCGAAGTGAGGAGTTTTCTGGGTTTGGCCGGTTACTACCGGAGGTTCATAAAGGGATTCTCCATGCTGGTCTTACCTTTGACTCGCCTCACTCGGAAGGAGACTCCGTTCGTATGGACTCACGAGTGTGGGGAATGTTTCCAGGAGTTGAAGGAGAGACTGACTACTGCACCTGTGTTGGTCCTTCCTGATCCTGCTGCAGAAATTGAGTTGTATACTGACGCCTCCGGAAAGGGGCTGGGCTGTGCGTTGATGCGGCTGGGTAAAGTCATTGCGTATGTGATAACTCATATTTTATTACACTTATTTGTTACTCTTGGTTGGTATTTTTAGGTCTTATTTGAATTAAATAAAGGTCTTTTGGGTTAAATTAGAATTCTAGATTTTAATTGGGTTAAATTGATTTTCGTCATAATTTTTCAAATTTACACTACTTTCGTATTTTGACCATATCTCACTCTACGGATGTCCGATTGACTCCGTTTTTGTTGAGTTTTGCAGCTAACAGGAAGGGCTACAATTTCTATTTCAGCTACTGAAGCCCAATTCGGACTGGAAGATGGTCTAACCTGAGCTCAAGATGACGTGTTTTTGTTGGAATTTTATTTTGACATTTGGACTTGTAAATCAGATTAGGACCCAATGTGTTTAGGGCCCGAGGCCATGTTTTAATGTTTTATTTTATTATTAAGTTTTTATTTTTTTTATATGGGCCGAAGTGGTGAAACCCTAACCTAATGTATGGGCCGAAATGGTGAAACCCTAACCCAAAGTATGGGCTGAAATGGTGAAACCCTAACCCATTGACGGCTATTTAAGGGAGGCTTTAGGAAACCCTTAGTAGTCAGATTTTGGAGATCGTATATTGTTCTCAGTTTGCTTTAACGAAATTCCGCTCTTTTCTTCTTCTTCTTCAACCTAAGGGGAAGGGATTCCATGGATCTGTCTAGAGAATTTGCGATCATTTTCTAACCAGATTTGTTTCTTTTCCTAACTCAGATCGATATCTTAAAAACCAAAACAAGGGGAAGGTTATAGTTACAAATTTTTTTTACAACCTCTTACGACCATATCTTATCACCGTTGATTTCCGCCAATCAACGGTTATCATTTTAGCAAATTAAACACATTAATTAATTATTAATTCATAATAAATGATAACCGTTGAGTGGCGGAAATCAACGGTGATAAGGTATGGTTGTAAGAGGTTTAAAAAAAAGAGTTTTAACTATAACTTTCCTCCCAAAACAAAATCCATTTATTTATTAGAGGATGGTTATAGTTTCAACCTTTTTTTTACAACCTCTTACAACCAAACTTTAACACCGTTGATTTCCGCCAATCAACGGTTATCATTTATTGTGAATTAATAATTAATTAATAAGTTTAATTTGAAAAAATGATAACTGTTGATTAACGGAAATCAACGGTGATAAGATATGGTTGTAAGAGGTTGTAAAAAAAAGTTGTAACTATAACTTTCCTCTATTTATTATAGATTGGGGATATTTTAACTACCAAAAATTCTTACTACTAACTTACTACCCATCACATCACCATTGGATCAAAGAGAGAGAGTGTTAAAAAGTTTTTGAAGAAAGAGAAAATGTTAATCTAATGGTGATTAGATAGGTAGTAAATTGGTAGTGGAAAATTTTGGTAGTGAGAATATCCCTCCTCTTTATTATATACATAACATCTAAACTGCAATTTTCATAATGTTTCATATATGTAATTTATAGCATATTATTTTGACTAAAAAGCAAGAATCATTACTTTTGTATATGAGATTAAATAAAAAATATATGATATTTTATTAATAGAAAAATATTTATTATTTTAAAGGATGCAATTCTGTGTTATTTTAAGAGAAATAATCGTATTATACAACATATTTGGGCAAAAAAATTAAAATATTATTAATTTAATAAATAATTACGAATACATAGCAGTTTCGAAATTATCTACAAATCTATAGCAGTCAGTGGCAAAAAAAAGTTAACTTATAAACCGTGAAACTTTGGAAAGGCATAACTTTTGACTCGGGTATCCGAATGAAGTAATTCTTTTTTTGATTCCACATAACTTTTCGAGATCTACGCAATGACATCTCATTTGATATATTTTATCTCTCACAAACACAATTCAAATTTGCAACAATGATAATATAAAAATGACGCCAAAGTAGATTAACCCATCTATAAATAAGGATACTTAATGTCATATTAAAATATATTGAGTGTGTAACATCCCGCATAATTAGTAGTATACATAAGTACTATATATTATAGGTGCATGTGTAGAATTCGGATTTATGGTTTGTATGTGTGATGGTTGCGTATTGGTTGACCTTTATCCTTGGATAAGACTAAGGTAATTAATTAAATTAAATCATAGGAGGATGCATATGTAAACATGTGAATTTAATCATATGAGTAATGTGAGTGTGTGTTAGAAGGCCTTAGTGTTTATTGGACTTTAGAAGTGGGCTAGTGTGTGTGTGGACTTGTCACTTTTGTACTCATGTGATTGGATTCTTTGTGTGGCCAATGGCCCAAAGAGGACTCTTGGATCAATCTTGTTCAGCCCAAATTAAATCCACACCTAATTCCCTAAGCCTTGTCCAACAAGGATGTCTTGTGTACCAAGGAACCTTCACATGGCAACCCTTCTACCACCCTTTCATGCGCACAAGAGAGAGTGATTAAGGACTTAGAAATCTGTCATTTTCCCTTGCTAAACCGCCACCTCACCTTGCTTATGCATAACTTGATTTCAATTTTATTGCATGAAAGACACATGTACCATTTAGCATGATTTTAGGCTGCATTCTTCTCCTCTTTGGCGCACATGGAGGTGTCTTGGAGCAGATTTTTCTATGACACAAAACTGCCTAACTTGTTGACTTGGAGAACCCTCTTGCACCTTCCATCATGAGACTGAATTGTGCAGATTTTTGCAAGCTTTTGGCAGCCCATCATGAGTCAAACCTGCCCTTGCTTCCACATGCATCATAAGTAGGATCTTGGGGCTGCATCTTCATCATTCTATGCGCACAAGACAGCCCCAAAATCAGATTTCTTGGCTGCCACAAAGCTGTCTTGCTTGTGGACTTAGTGAACCTCCCTCACACCTCACCTTGTGCGCATGGTTTGGCTTTTTGTGCAAGAAAATTCTGACTTGTTTGCACTCATTCAGATCTGAACCCTTTCCCTCACCTCCTTGCATGTGCATAGAGTAATTTAGAAGCAAACCCTTTGCTTGTTTCAGCCCTTGTATGCAGCCCCATCTCCTCAAGTAATCAGAATTTTTCATGATGGTTAATCATAGCAACTTTCCCTCACTTTCCCTTTAAATATGCGCATAAGGAAGGGCTGCCCTCACCTTACATTCAGCCAACTTTATTTCCTCACCTCCTCACTCTCTAAACCGTGTAGCATAGGGACTTTGGAGCAAGAAGACTTTGCCAAGCCAACTCCCTCCTTCCCTCACCATCAAACCGTAGCCTTTGTCCCAAGCAAGAGTAAGCTTCCCTCCTCACCTTCCCCCACTGTCCAGCCTTGTCTTCAACCTTGAAACTGTCCAAGCTTGTTCATCCTCACCTTGTGTGCGCATAGATCACCATAGGAAGTGAGGACTTGTTGTGAAGTAGAGCTAGGAAGGGTGTGGTGAAGTGTGTGCTACAAGAGGTAAGCCTTGAACTTAGAACTCTTTCATTGTGTAACCATGTGTGTGTGTGCTTAAATGTCTTCTTGATTATGTGTGGTTTTGGATTCAAGTATGAGCATGATAAAAGTAGAATGGTGGAGCTATTTCATGATGATTTGTATGCATAAAAATCTCATGGTTATGTTTAAACTCATGCCACTGTTTCTGCACATTATATGCCACTGTTTTAGTCATCATATGCCACTGTTTTTATGCATAATATGCCACTGTTTTAGTCATCATATGCCACTGTTTTTATGCATAATATGCCACTGTTTTAGTCATCATATGCCACTGTTTTTATGCATAATATGCCACTGTTTTAGTCATCATATGCCACTGTTTTTATGCATAATATGCCACTGTTTTAGTCATCATATGCCACTGTTTTTATGCATAATATGCCACTGTTTTAGTCATCATATGCCACTATTTTTATGCATAATATGCCACTGTTTTAGTCATCATATGCCACTGTTTTTATGCATAATATGCCACTGTTTTAGTCATCATATGCCACTGTTTTTATGCATAATATGCCACTGTTTTAGTCATCATATGCCACTGTTTTTATGCATAAAATGCCACTGTTTTTATGCATAAAATGCCACTGTTTTAGCCATAATATGCCACTGTTTCAATGTCCAAAAACCAAGACCTATGCCACTGTTTTGAAGTCCAAAGTGCCACTGTTTCTGTTTTAAAACGTCACTGTTTCTGTCCACTATTTTTAAGGAAAATACCACTGTTTTCTGTTCACTGTTTTAAAAGAACAACTCACTGTTTCTGCTCACTGTTTTAAGCACAAACGTCACTGTTTTCCACTGTAAAACACTGCTGTATGCTCACTGTTTTCCACTGCAAAACACTGCTGTATGCCCACTGTTTTGCTGCTGTAAGACACTGCTGTATGCTCACTGTTTCTGCTGTAAATAGCCACTGTAAATGATTAGTTGTAATTGAATTAGGTGCGCTTGAGAAGTGAGATACTTCGCTGCTGTTTGGTAATATTTAAGGCAAGCAAAGGTAAGTGTCAGGCGATATTGCCTAATGTGACTATTGACTACTGGTATAAGATTGTGACATGATGCTCCATATGCCGTAAAAATATTATATTCCATTATGATGAAAGGAAACTGCCAAAAATGTGCCGTGATGGCTATATGATTATGAGGTAAAGACGTTATGTGGCAGCATAACGCATATGAAAGGTATATAAGCATGCATCTTACATCATATCGCATTTTTACGCTTTGTATGTGAAAGCATAGCATGACATGCATGTATCAAGATCATATAGGCCTTGTTTCAGAATAGTTATGTACAGGACCATGTGTTTGAGCAAGCATCATGTAGGCATCCCCAAGGTACCGGGGTATGGGACACTTGGCATCAGTCCGCATAGGCCCACAGTTGGAATCCACATGGAGCTCAGGTGCCAAGGGTTATTCGATTCCACTGTGAAGTGCGCGCACGACGGTGCTAAAAGCGCAAAGGAAAGGCGTTATTTACGCAATATATATGAATATGATGAAAAGGAAAAAGGAAAAGGAACAAGGATATGTTGAAGTGACTGTTTATGATTTTGTGCCTAGTTAATACTGTTATATTACTGGTTTTGTTGCCACACTACTGGGATTATTCTCACCCCTTCGGGGCTGCTATTTTTCCAAAATGGCAGGAGGACGCAAAAGCATTTGAAGGAGTGATGTTTTGCTGTTGATTGCTGATGCGTGGATTATCACTATTGCTGTTTGTTTAATTGGATGACTGTAATGATTAATGTTTTGGTACTCTTGGATGACTGTAATCTTTACCATCTTTATGTTAGCTAGAACTTTTATGCACAACGGCTATTTTGGAAAACCTTTGCGAAAAGAATTTAAGTGTTGCAATTTCTTTTATACGGATTTGTATACTGCTATGAGATTCTTTGTTAGCTCATGTGACGTTAACGACTCTAATTCCGCTTAGCGAACGACTCTCTTGGATGCATACAAGGGAGGGCGTTACACTAATTGGTATCAGAGCAGTTTGGTCCATGGAATTGCTTGTGTTTGATTGAATTGATTGTTGATTGTGTTTATCTGCTGATTGATTGTCTAAATGTGCTATAGTTTAAGTGCTTGAGTAGGATAGTTAGATTGTTTAGACTGTTCTGTGATAAGACACGGATGCATAGCTAACTTGTCCGAATTGAACTCGAGTACCTACTTGGGACTGCTGCCATGGATAACTTGCGGTGAGCCTGATCAACTCATTTCCTGATATTGTGAGTGCAGAATCATGGCAGGTGGTCGAGGTTCAACTCGGGGAAGGTCTGGCGATGCGGAAGAGGATCTTATCACTACCATTGGGGGACTGGCAACGTTTATCCAGAATATGAGCCAAGAATAGCGCGACCATAGGCAACAGAATCAGAACCAACCCCACTGCATGAAAATGCAGAAGAAATTGCCCGTCGGAGGTTGAAAGACTTCCGCAACTTCCAACCACCTACCTTTGAGGGTGAAGACAACCCCGAGGCTGCAGCGAAGTGGCTGCAGATGATTGAGCATATTTTCGAACGTATGGCATGCCCGGAAGCGCAGAAGACTGATTACGCGTCGTACCAGCTGATGGGAGAAGCTTTAACATGGTGGACTGGTGCGAGGGCTCTGCTGAGAGCTCAGGATGTTGAACTGACGTGGGCTGTATTCAGACAAGTATTTCTGGATAAGTATTTTCCTAAGGCAATGAGAAGAATGAAGCACACTGAACTGCTGTCACTCAGGCAGGATAACATGACGGTTAATGAGTATATTGCAAAATTTGGGCAGCTGATCGAGTACGCCAACTTTGATCGGAACATTTACGATGAAGAATGGCAGGTGGAGAAGTTCGAGAGCGGATTACATCCGGAAATTCGCAAGCTCATCTTGACGACGGCTAATCGTACACTTCCGGAACTCATCAACCAGAGTCGTCAGGCATAAGGAATCATTCTGGAGGCCAAGAACTTGAACAAGCCACCAACACAATTCCACGGAGGAAACCGAGCAGGCAGATTCTTCAGGACGGCACCTGGTAGGGGTCGAGGCAGAGGTACGCAGTTGCAAGCACGGCCTGGAAACTTTAAGAGAAACTTTACGGTGGGTCAATCGTCGACCGGACGTCAGGGTGCGACTGCTTGTGCTACGTGTGGAAAGAATCACTTTGGAGTTTGTCGCAAGAACAACAATGCATGTTTCAGATGTGGCCAGCAAGGACATTTTGCTTACAAGTGCCCCCAGAACGCTGACCAACAGCCTACGCAAGCTCGGGTGTTCACCTTGGATGCAAATGAAGCACAAAAGTTTCCCAACCTGATCAAAGGTAATGTCACTTTAAATGGTCACCCAATTTCTGTTATCTTTGATTCTGGAGCGTCTGGCTCTTTTATGGCAAAGCATACTGCCTTGAGAATAGGCATCACCCCAACCCCGTTACCTTATGAGTTACACATCAGCACACCTACTGGAGGATCGTGCACAGCCTCAGAGATCTGCAGAGGTGTTACCTTGCAGTATGAAGGGAGCACGTATACGGTTAACTTGGTGGTCCTGCCGGTATTCAACTTCGATGTGATTATCGGTATGGACTGGTTGACGGAAAACGGGATAACTTTGGACTGTCGAGCGGGGAAAGTCGTTGTTCCTGCAAAAGATGGTAATTTTCAACCTTTCTCTCTCATTTCCTTATTGCAAGTTAGAAAAGAGCTCCGCAAGGGAGCAGCAGGGTATCTTTTGTCGATCGAGGCTGAAGTCTCGGTTGACACTCAAATTCAGAATGCACCGGTAGTTAGAGAATTCGAGGAGGTATTCCCAGATGAAATACCCCGATTGCCTCCTCATAAGGAAATAGAATTTTCGATCGAACTTGTTCCTGGAGTTGGACCAATCTCCATTGCCCCGTATCGCATGGCACCTTTGGAACTGCGCGAGTTGAAGAAGCAGATAGAAGAGCTTTTGGCAAAGGAATTTATCAGACCGAGTACTTCCCCATGGGGTGCTCCAGCCATCTTGATTAAGAAGAAGGATGGAAGTTTACGTCTGTGTGTAGATTACCGCCAGCTGAACAAAGTGACGGTGAAGAATAAGTATCCGCTACCGAGGATCGACGATTTGATGGACCAGCTGAGAGGAGCCAGAGTCTTTTCCAAGATAGATTTACGATCGGGATACCATCAAATCCGGGTCAAACCGGAGGATATTCCGAAAACAGCTTTTAGGACTCGTTATGGGCACTACGAATATCAGGTGATCCCATTCGGACTTACGAATGCGCCAGCGGTATTCATGGACTACATGAACCGCATCTTCCGCCCCTTTCTTGATCAGTTCGTTATTGTGTTTATCGACGATATCCTGATTTACTCAGCTAATGAAGAGCTGCACGCGGAACATCTGAGGATTGTCTTGCAAGTCTTGAAGGAGAAGCAGTTGTACGCGAAATGGTCGAAGTGCGAGTTTTGGCTTAAAGAGGTCCAGTTTCTGGGCCATGTCATTTCATCAGAAGGTATCGCGGTGGACCCCAGCAAAGTTGAAGCTGTCATGAATTGGGAACGACCCAAGACGGTCACTGAAGTAAGAAGTTTCTTAGGTCTGGCTGGATATTATCGAAGGTTCATCCAGAATTTCTCTCAGATTGTGCAACCTCTTACCCGTCTTACTCGGAAGGATAAGCCTTTTGAGTGGACTGAAGCTTGTGAAGAATGTTTCTTGGAACTAAAGAGCAGATTGACAAGTGCTCCCGTACTCACGATTCCGGATCCTACTCGAAAGTTCGAAGTATACTGTGATGCGTCGCTGAAAGGACTTGGATGCGTGTTGATGCAGGATCGTATGGCGGTAGCTTACGCATCTCGACAACTTAAGCCTCACGAAGAAAATTATCCTACGCACGATTTGGAGTTAGCAGCTATAGTGTTCGCACTTAAAATCTGGAGGCACCACTTGTATGGTTCGCAGTTTGACGTGTTCAGCGATCATAAGAGTTTGAAGTATTTGTTCGACCAGAAGGAGCTGAATATGCGGCAACGACGATGGATGGAATTTCTGAAGGACTATGATTTTGAACTTAAATACCACCCAGGAAAGGCAAACGTGGTAGCTGACGCCCTGAGTAGGAAGACACTGCACACTGCAACTCTGATGATGGAAGAGCTGAAATTGTTTGAGGCCTTTCGAGACTTGAACTTATCGGTAGACGAGAGAGGGAAGAGCATAAGGTTGGGGAATATACAGGTGGAGAATGAATTGATCAGTAGAATTAAGGAGGCTCAGAAGGATGAGGAGTTAGTCCGTGATTTGGTTGGCAGCCAAGATGTTGTAAAGGACAAGGATGATGTTTGGAGATTTCAAGGACGGCTGGTTGTGCCGAATGAAGTGTTGAAGCAAGAAGTTTTACAAGAGGCTCACAAGGGTAAGTACGCAGTTCATCCTGGATCCACGAAGATGTACCATGATTTGAAGACCTCGTTTTGGTGGCCGGGTATGAAGCGTGATATTGCGGAGTATGTATCTCGATGCTTAACTTGTCAGAAGGTGAAGTACAAACATCAGAAACCGTCGGGACTCCTTCAACCTTTGGAGGTTCCCGAATGGAAGTGGGACAGTATTGCGATGGATTTTGTAGTTGGACTTCCTCGGACGCGAGAAGGATATGATTCTATCTGGGTGATTGTTGATCGTTTAACGAAGTCAGCTCATTTCTTGCGTGTTAGAACCACATATGATACAGAGAGGCTTGCTAGAATTTATCTGCAGGAGATTGTGAAGCTGCACGGAGTTCCTACGAGTATTGTCAGTGATCGTGACCCCAAGTTTACATCAAAGTTTTGGGAATCCTTTCAAAGAGCATTAGGGACCCAATTGAGGTTGAGTACTGCTTATCATCCGCAGACCGATGGTCAAACGGAACGCACCATTCAAGCATTAGAGGACATGTTGCGAGCATGCGTTTTGGAGTTAGGAGGCAGCTGGGATAGTTATCTTTCGTTGATTGAGTTTGCTTACAACAACAGTTACCATTCCAGTATTCAGATGGCACCGTATGAAGCTTTGTATGGGAGAAAATGCAGATCCCCTTTATGTTGGACTGAAGTGGGTGAGCGAAGTATGTTAGGACCTGATCTAATTCAAGAAACATCCGAACAAGTAAAGAAGATTCGAGAAAATATGCAGAGGGCTCAGGCCAGACAGAAGAGTTATTACGACAAGCGTCATAAGCCTCTATCTTTCGAAGTCGGAGATCATGTGTTCTTGAGAATCACACCTACGTCGGGACTCGGAAGGAGAATGGGAGTAAAGAAGTTAAGTCCACGGTACTTAGGACCGTATCTGATTATGGACCGGATTGTAGAGTCTGCATACCGGTTGGCTTTACCACCCAATCTGTCAGGAATTCACAATGTATTTCATGTGTCACAGCTACGTAGGTATCTCTCTGATCCATCTCACGTGTTACAGCCGGAAGAAGTGGAACTAAAGGAAAATCTGACGTATCAAGTACAACCGTTGCAAATCCTCGAAAGATCCGTCAAGCGACTCCGTTCTAAGGAGATTCCGTTGGTGAAAGTATTATGGAACAACAGATCAGCAACTGAAGCCACATGGGAGCGCGAGGACGACATTCAGAAACGCTATCCAGAACTGTTTAGCTCTTAAGTAAGTTTATTTTGCGGACAAAATCCCTATTTGGTGGGGAGAGTGTAACATCCCGCATAATTAGTAGTATACATAAGTACTATATATTATAGGTGCATGTGTAGAATTCGGATTTATGGTTTGTATGTGTGATGGTTGCGTATTGGTTGACCTTTATCCTTGGATAAGACTAAGGTAATTAATTAAATTAAATCATAGGAGGATGCATATGTAAACATGTGAATTTAATCATATGAGTAATGTGAGTGTGTGTTAGAAGGCCTTAGTGTTTATTGGACTTTAGAAGTGGGCTAGTGTGTGTGTGGACTTGTCACTTTTGTACTCATGTGATTGGATTCTTTGTGTGGCCAATGGCCCAAAGAGGACTCTTGGATCAATCTTGTTCAGCCCAAATTAAATCCACACCTAATTCCCTAAGCCTTGTCCAACAAGGATGTCTTGTGTACCAAGGAACCTTCACATGGCAACCCTTCTACCACCCTTTCATGCGCACAAGAGAGAGTGATTAAGGACTTAGAAATCTGTCATTTTCCCTTGCTAAACCGCCACCTCACCTTGCTTATGCATAACTTGATTTCAATTTTATTGCATGAAAGACACATGTACCATTTAGCATGATTTTAGGCTGCATTCTTCTCCTCTTTGGCGCACATGGAGGTGTCTTGGAGCAGATTTTTCTATGACACAAAACTGCCTAACTTGTTGACTTGGAGAACCCTCTTGCACCTTCCATCATGAGACTGAATTGTGCAGATTTTTGCAAGCTTTTGGCAGCCCATCATGAGTCAAACCTGCCCTTGCTTCCACATGCATCATAAGTAGGATCTTGGGGCTGCATCTTCATCATTCTATGCGCACAAGACAGCCCCAAAATCAGATTTCTTGGCTGCCACAAAGCTGTCTTGCTTGTGGACTTAGTGAACCTCCCTCACACCTCACCTTGTGCGCATGGTTTGGCTTTTTGTGCAAGAAAATTCTGACTTGTTTGCACTCATTCAGATCTGAACCCTTTCCCTCACCTCCTTGCATGTGCATAGAGTAATTTAGAAGCAAACCCTTTGCTTGTTCAGCCCTTGTATGCAGCCCCATCTCCTCAAGTAATCAGAATTTTTCATGATGGTTAATCATAGCAACTTTCCCTCACTTTCCCTTTAAATATGCGCATAAGGAAGGGCTGCCCTCACCTTACATTCAGCCAACTTTATTTCCTCACCTCCTCACTCTCTAAACCGTGTAGCATAGGGACTTTGGAGCAAGAAGACTTTGCCAAGCCAACTCCCTCCTTCCCTCACCATCAAACCGTAGCCTTTGTCCCAAGCAAGAGTAAGCTTCCCTCCTCACCTTCCCCCACTGTCCAGCCTTGTCTTCAACCTTGAAACTGTCCAAGCTTGTTCATCCTCACCTTGTGTGCGCATAGATCACCATAGGAAGTGAGGACTTGTTGTGAAGTAGAGCTAGGAAGGGTGTGGTGAAGTGTGTGCTACAAGAGGTAAGCCTTGAACTTAGAACTCTTTCATTGTGTAACCATGTGTGTGTGTGCTTAAATGTCTTCTTGATTATGTGTGGTTTTGGATTCAAGTATGAGCATGATAAAAGTAGAATGGTGGAGCTATTTCATGATGATTTGTATGCATAAAAATCTCATGGTTATGTTTAAACTCATGCCACTGTTTCTGCACATTATATGCCACTGTTTTAGTCATCATATGCCACTGTTTTTATGCATAATATGCCACTGTTTTAGTCATCATATGCCACTGTTTTTATGCATAATATGCCACTGTTTTAGTCATCATATGCCACTGTTTTTATGCATAATATGCCACTGTTTTAGTCATCATATGCCACTGTTTTTATGCATAATATGCCACTGTTTTAGTCATCATATGCCACTGTTTTTATGCATAATATGCCACTGTTTTAGTCATCATATGCCACTATTTTTATGCATAATATGCCACTGTTTTAGTCATCATATGCCACTGTTTTTATGCATAATATGCCACTGTTTTAGTCATCATATGCCACTGTTTTTATGCATAATATGCCACTGTTTTAGTCATCATATGCCACTGTTTTTATGCATAATATGCCACTGTTTTAGTCATCATATGCCACTGTTTTTATGCATAAAATGCCACTGTTTTTATGCATAAAATGCCACTGTTTTAGCCATAATATGCCACTATTTCAATGTCCAAAAACCAAGACCTATGCCACTGTTTTGAAGTCCAAAGTGCCACTGTTTCTGTTTTAAAACGTCACTGTTTCTGTCCACTGTTTTTAAGGAAAATACCACTGTTTTCTGTTCACTGTTTTAAAAGAACAACTCACTGTTTCTGCTCACTGTTTTAAGCACAAACGTCACTGTTTTCCACTGTAAAACACTGCTGTATGCTCACTGTTTTCCACTGCAAAACACTGCTGTATGCCCACTGTTTTGCTGCTGTAAGACACTGCTGTATGCTCACTGTTTCTGCTGTAAATAGCCACTGTAAATGATTAGTTGTAATTGAATTAGGTGCGCTTGAGAAGTGAGATACTTCGCTGCTGTTTGGTAATATTTAAGGCAAGCAAAGGTAAGTGTCAGGCGATATTGCCTAATGTGACTATTGACTACTGGTATAAGATTGTGACATGATGCTCCATATGCCGTAAAAATATTATATTCCATTATGATGAAAGGAAACTGCCAAAAATGTGCCGTGATGGCTATATGATTATGAGGTAAAGACGTTATGTGGCAGCATAACGCATATGAAAGGTATATAAGCATGCATCTTACATCATATCGCATTTTTACGCTTTGTATGTGAAAGCATAGCATGACATGCATGTATCAAGATCATATAGGCCTTGTTTCAGAATAGTTATGTACAGGACCATGTGTTTGAGCAAGCATCATGTAGGCATCCCCAAGGTACCGGGGTATGGGACACTTGGCATCAGTCCGCATAGGCCCACAGTTGGAATCCACATGGAGCTCAGGTGCCAAGGGTTATTCGATTCCACTGTGAAGTGCGCGCACGACGGTGCCAAAAGCGCAAAGGAAAGGCGTTATTTACGCAATATATATGAATATGATGAAAAGGAAAAAGGAAAAGGAACAAGGATATGTTGAAGTGACTGTTTATGATTTTGTGCCTAGTTAATACTGTTATATTACTGGTTTTGTTGCCACACTACTGGGATTATTCTCACCCCTTCGGGGCTGCTATTTTTCCAAAATGGCAGGAGGACGCAAAAGCATTTGAAGGAGTGATGTTTTGCTGTTGATTGCTGATGCGTGGATTATCACTATTGCTGTTTGTTTAATTGGATGACTGTAATGATTAATGTTTTGGTACTCTTGGATGACTGTAATCTTTACCATCTTTATGTTAGCTAGAACTTTTATGAACAACGGCTATTTTGGAAAACCTTTGCGAAAAGAATTTAAGTGTTGCAATTTTTTTATACGGATTTGTATACTGCTATGAGTCTCTTTGTTAGCTCATGTGACGTTAACGACTCTAATTCCGCTTAGCGAACGACTCTCTTGGATGCATACAAGGGAGGGCGTTACATTTGATATGATTTATAACTTAAAAATAAATTAACAATTTGTATCGCGATTGATTTTAGACTGGTTTGATATTCTAGATCTTCGTAATATTGTATATTCGTAATATGGTAATTAGAACAAAATATGCATCAAAACAACACATTGTTTTTCACTTAAAATGATATGAAGTTGTGTATTTTAAGATGACAAGTAATTTTCCCTATATTTGGATACATTTTCATCAGAGTATGTGTCTCATTGAATTCTACTTATATATTATTTATCGATATTTTTTCTCTCTCTTATGATTTGATATGATTTATCTTAAAATAAATTAACAATTTGTATCGCGATTGATTTCACGTCCAATTAATCGTACTATATATAGTAACGCACTCTCACATTCTTATTCGCAAAGACCCTTTCTTTTCCATTCCATCTTCTTCACCCTTGGCCTCCAAGTAACCTTAACCATTCTTTCACCTCTAAAGGTAACTGTGTTGTTCTGTTTCCTCCCTCGATATATACTCTTCGGCTGCTCTACACTTAGACCATCCTCATCTTTCTTGTGATAAACACGTCTCCATCATAGGTTCCTTTTTATTTTAAACTTTTCCAGTTTTAGAATTTTTTTTCTTCGTCTCTGTTGAATTTTGTTTAGGAAGAGGAGTTTTTATTTTTTTTTTATTTTTACTTTCTTCTTTTCTGCTTTCGCGCGTACTATTTAAGTTGTTTTGTGCATTATTTTTCTTGTATGGTATTTGTTTGTTGTTTTTCTTCTGGGTTTGTTCTGCTATGGGTTTGTGTTCTCTATCATATGAGTAAAAATTGTTTCTTTGGCTCACCAAGAAGAAAAAAATTGTTTCTTTAAGTATTTTTTTTGTTTTAATTAATTTTTTATTAAAATTTCTTGAAATTCTTGGCACTATAACCAAATACTACTTTCTACGGTGATTTTAATCTTCAACAACCAACTCAAATGTTGTGAAAACATATTCCAATACACGTCTTATTATTGCTAGTTTAGCATCCTCATTTGAATTAAAATATATACCACTACTTACACATTTTGACAGGCTTTTCTCTTTTATTTAATTAATTCATTAACCTTTCATTTGGGAAGATGCTTTATTGAGTATATGTTGCCATGGATGTTCAAATAGTTAATACATGCATCTATACTTCTGTTGAAACAGGGTAGCCTTGTAATCCATTAAGTATATGAAATCCTTTAAGTGTTTCTATATTCTTTTGGTATAGCTAATTAGTATTTAACTCTTCCTGTGTGAATTACAAGCACTCTTAAATTTTTTATTTTGAATCTTATTTTTTAGCATGCTTTAAGAAATGGATTTTTTATTTTTTTAATAAACCAAAGAAAAAAAATACATGGTTGTTTTACTTTTTTGTTGTTGTAAAAGGTGAGAAAATAATATAATTTTTTACCGAAATATACTAAAAAAATGAAATTATATTAATTTCAAAATTAATTACTGATCTGTATTAATGGGACTATGGGAGTAAGTAACTGCCACATGATGACACCCTGAAAGTCCCGCCAGGGGTAGTGAGACTAAGGCTCTTACAACAGTGGTCCAAATTTCTCCTTTCCACTTTTATGACACCCTAAAAAATTATTATTATTTTTATAATAACTTTAATTTAATTTTATAAAAAAATAATTAGCACTATAAATATATTTTATTTATTTATAATAATATTTTTAAATTTTTACGTATTTAAAATTGCCAAATCTATCTTCAATTATACGTGTTTCATGACTAGTTTTTATTTTAACTTTGTATCTGTTTGTTTGAAGAATTGAAATATTTGATATTATTTAAGTTGGATAAGTTATATCATATATAATTGTTGGGATGATTTTCTAATAACATCTACTCTTTGGATTTTTTTGGTGGCGATAATTTTGAATTCTTGGGAAGAATTATTGTACTTGATTTTTTACATTTATCATCTTTTGAAAATAAAAATATTTTTATCAGATAAATTATTAATTTAAATATCTTATCTCATTTTTATAATATTCTTCATCCTTGTAATTAAACATTATTATATATTGATGTCGGAAATCATCATATGGAAAAATCATGCTTGTATATTGAGTAACATTTGATATGTCTTGTAGAAAAATCATAATGACAATCAATTTTAATATAATTTTTTTTCCTAAAAATTATAACGATTCTTGAATAATTATAGTATTTAAGTAATTATAAATGGGGAAGATTATAATTACAACTTATTTTCGTTTACAATCTTTTACAACCATATCTTAATCGTTGGTTTCTTTCAATCAACAGCTAAGATTTTCGCAATTCAAATTTATTAATTAATTAATAATCTTTTACAACCATATCTTAATCGTTGATTTGTTTCAATCAACGGTTAAGATTTTCGCAAGTCAAATTTATTAATCTTTTACAATCATATCTTAATCGTTGATTTCATTCAATCAACAGTTAAGATTTTCGCAAATCAAATTTATTAGTTAATTATTAATTCATAATAAATGATAACCATTGATTGGCGATAATAATCAACGATTAAGATATGATTGTGATTAAGATATGAATGTAAGAGATTGTAAACGAAAATATATCGTAAGTATAACCTTTTTCGTTATAAATATTGTATTATATTACTCACGTAACTTATATAATAATAAGAAAAGAAGGAAATGAAAACTTTTTAAATATGTTTCTCTCTATGATTACAACCCTAATTTGCACTCTCTGCCCTTTTTATTTTATTTTATCAAGAGTGGCTATTTCTTCTCGGAGTATCACTGAATAGTCAAATGGCGATAGAAGACAAAGAGAAGCTGTATGCAACAGCAGGGTTAGGAACCGGAGAAAAGTTTGGCAAACGCCCCTTCCACAGGAATCAAACGACGTCGTATGATCGTCCGCCTACATCCCTCAGAAAACCTAAGAGGAACAATAGTTGGTTGTCGAAGCTGGTTGATCCTGCCCACAGGCTCATCACTTATAGCGCTCATCTCTTCTCCTCTCTTTTCCGCAAGCGACTTCCTCCCCCTCCTTCAGGTTAGTGTGCTTTTTGTTTTAAATAATTTTGTTACTCTTTTTCAATATGAGGACGGTTTTGTGTTTCTAATTGATAGCTCTCTCTCTCTCTTTTT
Source organism: Gastrolobium villosum (assembly GCA_032173675.1). Classification (NCBI taxonomy): domain Eukaryota; kingdom Viridiplantae; phylum Streptophyta; class Magnoliopsida; order Fabales; family Fabaceae; genus Gastrolobium; species Gastrolobium villosum. The sequence continues at coordinate 27,001 of JAVKPL010007354.1, forward strand.
ACCCTCCTAAGATTTTGTAAATAGGGTTGGGTGGGTTTGTCATTTTTAGTTAGTGGCATTATTCTTAGGGTTTTTATGAGAAAATTATTTAGTACAAGTTTCAGTTATCAGCATCATATTAATTACTAATTAATTAATGTCAATTTGATAAGTGTCATTTTTTTAAAAATAGTTAATTGGGAGATAGAATATTATTATTATCATCATCATATTGCATTTTGAACTAATTGAATTTTTGTGCCCAAATTGTTCTTTCATCTTGTGACCCTTTGATATTAATTGTCTGTTGTTATTCCTTTCTTTAAGAAGTCTTGTATTTCACATACAATTATTCTTTACATGCTGATAGGTTAGAAATAGCTGTATGGTTTGTCTTTCTAGGGACTATTAATAAAGTCGCACTAATCTCGCACGATAAAGTTATTATTTTGTAAAATATTAGTAGATAGACAAGGAAGAAATGAGTAAAATATTTCACTGCAAGGAGGCTGAAGGAGATAAGCAAGTCAGCGTCAGCCAGAATATGTCAGCACTCATCCAGCCCATGCCCAAGAAGTGTCAAGATCCAGGGACATTTACTATTCCTTGCATTATTGGAAATTCTATTTTTCATGATTGTGTGTTAGACTTAGGAGCATCCATTAATGTTATGCCTGAATCTGTGTATAAGTCTCTTAGTCTTGGTCCCTTGTGTCTACTAGTATTGTTGTTCAGTTAGCCAACAGGAGTAGTGTTCACCCTTCTGGTGTAGTTGAGGATATATTAGTTAGGGTGAACAATCTGATTTTCCTGCTGATTTCTATGTCCTAAGGATGGAGGGTGAGTCTCCTAGTAGTTCAATCATACTTGGTAGACCTTTCATGAAAACTGCTAGGACTAAGATAGATGTGCATGCTGGTACTCTTTCCATGGAAATTGGTGATAGCATGGTCAATTTTAATATTTCTAATGCCATGAAATTTCCTAGGGAAGAACATTCTATTTTAGCTACTGAAGCCCAATTCGGACAGGAAAATGGACGAAACCTGAGCCCAATATGACGTGTTTTTGCTGGAATTTTATTTTGACATTTGGACTTGTAAATCAAATTAAGACCCAATGTGTTTAGGACCTGAGGCTATGTTTTATTGTTTTGTTTTATTTTATTAAGGTTTTATTTTTGTATGGGCCGAAGTGGTGAAACCCTAACCCGTTTTCAATGTGGGTTATTTATGGGAAACGTTACCAAACCCTTCGGCAGTTAGACTTTTGGATTAAACGATTGTTTGAAGTTTTTCTCTGAAATTCAAGATTCTGCACTCTTTTCTTTTCATTTTCTTCATCTTTTCTTATTTTATTTTGAATGATGTTTAACCTCGCGATGCTAGGCTAAACACCTGTAATCAATCTAAAGTTAAAGGTTCGCTATTTTATTTCAGAGATAATTCAATATCATTTTTCTCCCAATTCAGGTTGAATATCATGCGATTGTAGATATTCAAACAAAATAATGTGATTGAATTTTATAAGGGAAAATTGATCATTAGATTTAATGGTCAGATTAATTTACCCGATGAACATAAGTTGAACAGATCAAAGCTACTGCGATCGCATTGTTGAGATACTGTATTCAACCAAATGCTAGGCGATAGTCTAGAGAGAGTTTCCAATTTGAATTTCAGGATTCCTAATTCGATTGGGGTTAATCACGAATTGATAATTATATCTTTTTATCCAATGAAGAAATAAATTAATGAATCCTAATTCCTTAGGTTGATTGCTTTTTAAACTCAAATTTTGAATTTTAAATTCCAAATCAACAAAATCCCCATTCCTTTTATATTTTATTTTACAAGAGCGTTTCTGACTTCAAGTAGGTTGGTTCTTTGGGAGATGATCCGAGTTGCCCTATCACTACAAACCTGAAGCTCAGTAATTTGCCCTATCTGCTGACAGCGCCATTCCCGCGCCCATAGCGTCAGCAGATAGTGGTAACAACGCCCACAGCATCAGATTGGCGCCACAGCGTCAAATACAGGGGCTGAGTACCCCAAAACAGGTAATCTGAACTACCTATGGTGTTCTGCCCATAACTTGAGTTATACAACTCCGATTTACACAATCTTGGTCTCATTGGAATGCTAAGAGAAAGATCTCTAACTTCCAGAGAGGCCAAGGGTCCAATTTCATCATATGGGGAACGAAAATTTGGCAGTACCCTGTTGTATTTCCGACATTTTCCGAAAATTCGCCAGAGTTCCCTTTGTTGCAAAAACACCAATTTGCTAGGAACGAGCAATTGAT
>JAVKPL010007355.1:0-29604 GCA_032173675.1 Gastrolobium villosum
CAGGGTGGACAGCGAAAAACTCCCTCACGAGCCTCTGCCATAACCTCTTCGGTCAATGGCCCTCGAGGAATCACAATCCTCTTCTGGAACAGCAATAAACCATCATCATTCCAAGACACACCGTCCTGGTTCTTCACGTAATCAAGGCATTCTGTTTGCACTTGCGCCTCTTTAATCTTTTCCATCAGCTCATTCGATCACTTCTGCTATTTCCACTCAAGCAGTGCACCCCCAAAATAAAGCTGAGTTCACTCTCAAGTCTCTGAACTTCTCTAATTATCTCGTAATCATTTATCATTAAGCTGGATAGACTCACGGATTTCCGACTCAAAGCATCGGCTACCACATTGGCCTTGCCAGGATGATACCTCAACTCAAAGTCGTAGTCCTTCAAGAACTCCATCCATCTACGCTGTCTCATGTTCAACTCCTTCTGGTCAAACAGATACTTCAAGCTCTTGTGATCACTGAATACAGCAAACTTCATGCCAAACAGGTAATGCCTCCAAATCTTGAAAGCAAAAACAATGGCTGCCAACTCCAAGTCGTGAGTCGGGTAGTTCTCCTCATTAGGTTTCAACTGTCTTGAAGCGTAAGCAACCGCTTTCCCTTTCTGCATCAGCACACAGCCTAGTCCTTTACCAGAGGCATCGCAGTATAACTCGAATTGCTCCGCAGGATCAGGAAGGACTAACACTGGAGCAGTAGTCAATCTCTCCTTCAACTCATGGAAACATTCCTCACACTCATGTGTCCACACGAATGGAGTCTCCTTTCGGGTAAGGCGAGTCATCGGTAGCACCATCTTGGAGAATCCTTCTATGAACCTCCAAGTAGCAACCTGCCAAACCCAAGAAGCTTCTCACTTCTGTAACCGTCTTGGGCCGCTCCCAGTCCATCATGGCCTCAATCTTGTTAGGATCAACTGCAACTCCATTAGCTGAAATTACATGACCCAGAAATTTCACCGCCTTTGAGCCAAAACTCGCATTTCGACGGCTTAGCATAAAGCTTCTTCTCTTTTTAGCACTTGCAACACAATCTTCAAGTGCTCGGTATGCTCCTCCTCCGTCTTGGAGTAGATCAAGATGTCGTCAATGAAGACGATCACAAACTGATCCAGGTACGGCTGGAAGATCCTGTTCATGTAGTCCATGAACACTGCGGGTGCATTGGTGAGTCCAAACGGGATCACCAAGTACTCGTAGTGCCCGTACCTCGAGCGAAACGCTATCTTTGGGACATCCTCCGGCTTTACCCGTATCTGATGGTAACCGGACCGGAGGTCAATCTTGGAATACACGCAAGCACCCCTGAGTCGATCCAGCAAATCATCAATGCGTGGAAGAGGGACTTGTTCTTGATTGTCACCTTGTTCAATTGTCTGTAGTCGGTGCACAACCGCATGGTCCCATCTTTCTTTTTCACAAATATGACCGGTGCTCCCCAGGGAGACACACTCGGCCGAATAAAGTCTTTTGCTGAGAGCTCCTCGATATGCTTCTTCAGCTCTGCCAACTCTGGTGGCGACATCCGGTATGGAGCCAACGAGATAGGCCCCACACCAGGCAATAAATCGATGGAGAACTCTATCTCCCTCTGTGGAGGAAACTCAGGAATCTCCTCAGGAAACACCTCGAGGAATTCCCTCACCACAGGAATGCCAGTGAGATCCTCCTGTGTCCCACTCACCAAACCTCCCAACATGACATAGCCAAATGCCCCTGTTCTCAAGGCCCTCCTCGCCTGCAGGACTGAAATGAACGGTGAGGAACTGGTTGTGGACCTACCCGGAGACATCACCACTTTCTTGGCACAACAGTCAATCATTGCACAGTTTCTGGACAACCAATCCATGCCCAGAATAATTTGAAGGTTGGCCATCGGCAATCCTATCAGATCTACCGAGAAATCACGGCCATCCCACTGAAACGCTACATCGCGATGAACAGTGGAGGTCAAACATTTTTCTCCGGTGGCGGTGGTAACCCGCATCGGTGGAGAAAGCACATCACTGGGCAACTCAAGCCCCACAGCAATAGGGGTAGCAACAAAAGAGTGCGTTGCCCCGGAATCAAATAACACATCAACAGTTGATCCACCAATGGTAACAGTACCTCTGACCAGGTTCGGAGCTCTGTCCGACTGCTGACGATCAAGTGTGTAGACTCGTCCGGTAGTAGGTGGCACTGCTGGTGCCCCAGTAGGAACCATCTGCAATGGCACAGCCTGCACTGCAGCAACTCTCGCCGTCGGGCAATCTCTAGAGTAGTGGCCCTCCTTGCCACACTGGAAGCAAATTAGCTGACCGGTAGAGCACGGCCCAAAATGTGACTTCCCGCATCCAGAACATCTGGGAGCAGGAGGTCTAGCGGTGTTCCCCGGAGCAGCAGTCTTCCTGAACTGATTTGGCGCTTGCTTAGCCGCCAACGGTGGTTTGCCCTTGCCCTTGTTGGCAAAGTTCTTGTTCTTCCAGGGAGTAGAACCACCAGCGCTCTGTGGCACCTCAACCTTGGCCCTCTTGGCCTGACTCGCCCGGCAGTAGTCCTCGATGTCGCGGCACTACTGCACCAACGCTCCGAAGTCTCTCGAAGCAGAACCAGCGAGGTGACCAGCAATATCCTCATTAAGTCCCTGCGGAACTCAGCAGCCAAGAATGTAGGAGTAGGCCTCGCCATGCGGAAACAAGAGAACTTGACCAGTTCATTAAACTTGGCCAGGTACTCGTCGACAGACAACGAGCCCTGTGCCAATCGGTCGAACTCTCCCTGCTTCCTCTCCTCAGAGTCGTAAGGAAAGTACTGGCCCAAGAAGCTCTCCTCGAAGAATGGCCATGTCATCACATGACCCTGCATCTTGTAGACCTGAGGGTTGGTCCACCACTCATGGGCCTCGCCCTCCAGCATGTACGTGGCGAACAACAGCTTCTGCGGATCCGTGCACTGCATGATCCGGAAAATCTTGTCCAGCGCCTGAAGCCATCTAGCAGCAGCAATGGGATCATACGATCCGTCGAAAGTAGGTGGCTTATGCTTGCGGAAAGCATTCAGCCGGCGATCGATCTCGTCGCGATCCTCAGCAAGTACGGGGATAGTCTGCATAGCCCCCGTCAAATGACTACCCTCACCCATCTGGCTCTGGGTGTCCTCCTGTTGACTAGGCGGAGGTGGAGGCGGTGGTGGCGGTGGAGGTGGTGGAGGACCCTGGCCCGCAGCAGGACCAGCCCTCAACTCCTCCAACACGACCCTCATCATAGTCATGTTGGCCATCCGGTTCTCCTCCAGAACCTCAGCCGTGGTTTGCCGGTTCGCATCTCGGATTGCGTCCAGCATCGCCCGGTTTGCCAGCCTCGTGGCTTCCTGGTCGGCTAGTCGGGCCGCCTGCATCTCAGCTAATGCAGCCAGGACAGGATCCGATTGATCCTCGCTAGTACTCGTGTTCCTCCTTGGCGGCACCATGACTCTGCAGAAGTTACACAAAGAATGAGTTGATCAGGCCCACGCCATGTGGTCACATATGCTTTATCATAACACACACCAGTCAGAGAGAACACAAAGTAGACACGCAACGACACATCCTAAGTTATTGCAATACATACAGGCTTTTCCCTAGAAAGTGCTCTGATACCATAAAATGTAACAGCCCGTGTTAACCCGGATTGTTAACACACTATCGTATTAAGCCACGCTTAATTAAAATGCGGAATAACTTTTTCTTTAATTCAATTATGACGTCATTAACTTAGCCAACTTGATTACTTAATCATTTTCATAAAAATACTGCCTGTATGTAAATTGCAAGACAACTAACTGAATACCTCGTACATAAATATAATAAGTGAGTATCTAAAGCCACAGGACTACACAAGTAGCCTGGGTCAACATCCTGATACTTTAATTACAACATTAACATAAAGACGATAACAATCATGTGGCATAGACAAACCCCATGCTCACCAAATAAGGCAACAATGCCCACAAATAGTCTCAACATAAACAGCATAATAAAAGCGGAAAACATAACAGCAAATCCAGCAAAAGACAGCATATCAGAATATCAGCTCACTCTGGCTCCTGCCACCTGAGCCCTCAACATTACCTGACCCTAAAATAAGCGTCCCCAATCGTGGGGTGAGATCTCTAACAAGAAATCTCAGTAAGACAAGGGGTTCTCGAGGACTCTCCACCCCAAGCTCACTGACACGTGTAATATAAGTTCTAAAAATAGTATTACAGTATAAGTTCTAAAATCATGCGATGCAGCAATTATTCATGTCATGTGTGCTTTCAAATCTACTGGACAGAGAAATGTAGGAATACGTCTATGCCTACATCAGTACATGGATACTACCTGCACCTCACCCACATGCTTCTCCATCTTGTATGTACTACATACTCAGGATTGCCGTCTAGGTGGACACCACATGCATATCATAAATGCTCATTACATATAAACAGCTCAACAGCATTTCCAAAATAATCAAAGCATGTAACACAGCATGCATAAACCCATCCCCATGGGACATGGTGGAACATCAAAATGGCTAAACCGAGGACACGAAAGCTTACCTTGCAAGCTAGCTATCCAAGCCAAGAGTCCAACCACTCACTAGTCCACAAACAGCAGTATCACAATCTGATATGGACCATTATCAAGTCAATATTAATGCATCACAAGCATACAACTTAAAGACTACGCCTTTCCTTTACGTTTTACGTCTTAAGGCTTCCAACAAAGCCATAAGCCCTTAATCATGTGATTCTGACTTAGTTCCTTTATTACAGAAGTTCAACTTCCTTAAACTAGGGTCCACACACACCCAATAGCTTACTGTTCATACAGTAAAGCTACTGTCTGCGCAGAACCCAGGATATCCGGATATCAGAAGGGGCATATCCGGATATGCCATATCCGGATATCACACTGGACATATCCGGATATGTCATATCCGGATACCCAGATCCCATATCCGGATATCAATATCCGGATACCATATCCGGATACTGATATCCGGATATCTGTTCGACAAATATCCGGATATCTCACGACAGAATGCAGTTTCTGCATTTCGTGAATATCCAACTCAAAGATACAACTTTTAACACATGTACACGTTAAAGCATGCATCTTTAATTCATTTTAGGTTCATATACCTTATACCCTCTTGTTTACTCATTAAACATGGCCAAGACATCAACTTTAAGCATCATAAACTCATGATCAAAGTGAGGTAGCTTACCAAAGTCCAAAACAGAGGCAAGTTGTGCTCTTGGAGCTCTCCCAAGGTTCCTCAAACTCAGCCTAAGTAGGAGCACGAAAATGGCACTTCAAGGTGGGTTCTTGCACGACAAGAAGGCACTTTGAAGCTCACAATGACTACTACAAAGTAGCCATTACTAAAGCTTCAAACTCATGCTCACTAACTACCTCTCAACTCAGAATGATGGCCACAATGCAGCCCCAAGATTAACTCTCACCTTCACAAATGTTTAAACAAGCATGAAAGGTGATCACTTGGCTAAGGAAAGAAGAAGAAGAAGAGAGAGAAGAAGAAGAAGAAGAAGAAGAATGGCAGCTACAGCAACTCACGTAGGAAATAATATGGCCTAGGGTTTTGTGCCCTTAATGGGTCTATTTATAGGCAAGCCACTTAAACGCGCAGTATTAGCCTTAATCGCAAAGTAAAAGGTCTTGATCCCAAATTTCGGATTCTAGACCTACGCATTTTTCTAAGATTTGTCATATTTTTATTTTATTTTTCGGAGCACCTTTCCGGTACGCGCTTTTCCATAGCCAGTATCAGTTCTTGCATCAGATTACGTCATTTTGACTTGAAACTTGTTTTACAAGTCCTACATAATATTCTAGTAATTATCATGCATTCGTTATAATTTTCCGGGATACTTTTCCGGTACGCATTTATACCGAGTAGCAGAACCGGTATCTGCGCTTTCCTTCCGAAAAGCGACTTTCAGCATTTTTACTCACTCAGTATAATTATCTAAGCCCATTAATAATTATTAAGGTCAATTATGGAATTATTTCCTAATTATCATAATTAACTTACTAATTACCTTAATTAGCGGTGCGGATTCTTACAAGTAACAGCTCTGCAAGACTTTCTGAGCGGTTTGATTGCCTCCAAAGTGCCCTCCATAGTCGGAAGCATGGCAATGCCACAAAATCTGACTCATCTCAAACTCAGGGACACATCGACGAATGATCGCATGAGCACATTGAAAATATAGATACAGATCATCCCAAAAATACCTCTTTGCATCTCGCAATAACTTCTTTTGTTGCTGCCTAGTAAGGTTAGGAGGCAACTCCCTCGTAGCTTTGTAATTGGCGAAGTCTGCGAACCATGGAGGAACAAAGACCGCCATTACCTTTTCATCAGGAAAATAGTCATTGATTTCTTTTTCAGGACTATCTTGTAACTCTTTCGCCTGAATTCTGGAAAGATGATCAGCCACTTTGTTCTCCACTCCAATCTTGTCTCGGATCTCCAAATCAAACTCTTGAAAGAGTAACATCCACCTCAGCAATCGTGGTTTAGCATCCTGCTTATTCATCAAAAACTTAATAGCAGAATGGTCAGTGAAAACAATGATTTTAGATCCTAACAAATAAGGCCTAAATTTGTCCAAGGCATAAACTACTGCCAACATTTCTTTCTCAGTTGTTGCATAATTAACCTGAGCATCATTTAAGACTTTGCTAGCATAGTAAATGACATGTAACAGTTTTTCCTTACGCTGACCGAGGACGGCACCAATTGCATAAGCACTGGCGTCACACATGAGCTCAAACGGGAGGTTCAATCAGGAGCTGTAAGCAGGAGCTGTGGTAATCTTTTCTTTCAACAAATTGAACGCCTTAAGACATGCATCATCAAATAAGAACTCCGAGTCCTTCACCAAGAGTTGGCTCAATGGTTTAGCAATCTTGGAAAAGTCTTTGATGAACCTCCTGTAAAAACCTGCATGTCCTAGGAAACTCCTAACAGCATTTACATTTACGGAAATGGGAATTTGTTCAATTAACATCAATTTTTCCTTATCAACTTCAATCCCAGATTTAGAGATTTTATGCCCCAACACAATACCTTCATTTACCATAAAATGGCACTTCTCCCAATTCAGAACAAGGTTAGTCTCTTGACATCTTTTAAAAACTTTAGACAAATTGTTTAAACAAGAATCAAAGCTTAAACCAAAAACAGAGAAATCATCCATAAATACCTCTAAAAATTTCTCTACCATATCAGAAAAGATAGAGAGCATACACCTTTGGAAAGTGGCAGGTGCATTGCAGAGGCCGAACGACATTCGTCTATACGCGAAGACTCCAAACGGGCAAGTGAAAGCTGTCTTTTCCTGGTCTTCAGGAGCTACAGGTATTTGATTGTAGCCTGAATAACCATCCAAGAAGCAATAATAAGAGTGGCCCGCCAGTCTTTCCAGCATCTGATCAATAAAAGGTAGTGGAAAATGGTCTTTCCGAGTAGCTGTGTTCAACCTTCGGTAGTCTACACACATTCTCCAACTTGTGATGGTTCTGGTTGGAATCAACTCTTGTTGTGCATTCTTGACTACTGTCACACCACCTTTTTTCGGTACTGTTTGAACTGGACTTACCCAAGCAACATCTGAAATTGGGTAAATCATTCCTGCATCAAGAAGCTTCACAACTTCTTTCCTCACCACCTCCTTCATTGTTGGGTTTAATCTTCTTTGTGGTTGCCTCACGGGTTTAATATCATCCTCCATGAGAATCTTATGTGTGCAAAAAGAAGGATTTATACCTTTCAAATCAGCAATAGACCACCCTATGGCAGTCTTGTGAGCTTTTAAAACTTCAACTAGCTCCTTTTCTAGGTCCGGAGAGAGGCCTTTATTGATTATTACCGAATATGTATCATCATCTCCCAAGAATACATATTTCAAAGTGTCGGGCAAGGTTTTCAATTCAACCTTAGGTGCCCCAACCTCTATATCTTCATTTTTTTTCTTGAGTAATTCCACAGCAATTCCCTCTTTTTCAAAGGGCACATGATCACGAGCTTTCAACTCATAATCCATCTCTAACGGACGCACCTTCTTTTGTTGAACTTTTTTTTGAAAAGAATCAACCTGAAAACAATCATTATTCTCAGCTGGTCTTTTCATAGCCTCAGACACATTGTAAATGATCTCCTCATCGTTCATTCTCAGTTTGATCATCCCTTGTTCAACATCAATTAAAGCACGGGTTGTAGCCAAAAAGGGTCTTCCTAAGAGCATAGGCTTCTCACTTCCTTCTCCCATATCTAACACCACAAAGTCAGCAGGAAAGATAAACTTATCAACCTTGACAAGAACATCTTCTATAATCCCATTAGGTTTTCTCACAAATCTGTCAGCAAGTTGGAGAGATACCTCTGTAGGCTTTAATTCCTCAAATCCCCAAAGATTTATACACGGAAAAAAGGCATCAAGTTGATACTAGCCCCAAGATCACATAGAGCTTTTCCAATGCCAATATTACCAATAGTAATAGGGATATTAAAACTCCCCGGATCACTAAGCTTATCTTGGAATCTTTTGCTGAATAAAAGCACTACACTCCTCAGTAAGTGTTACTGTCTGACATTCTTGTAGCTTATGCTTTCTGGATAAAAGATCCTTCATGAATTTTGCATATCCAGGCATATTTGCTAGAGCTTCAGCAAAAGGAATATTGATGTGCAGCTTTTTGATGATATCTAAGAATCTATCATAATGCTTGTTATAGGCTCCCTTCTTGAATCTTTCTGGGTAGGGTGCCTTAAACATCACATATTCATGGCTTAACTCATGCTTTTTCTTTGCCACAACAGGTTTCTCTTCAACCTGTTCTTTCTCAGCAATAACTTCTTTATTCTTCTCTTGCATAATTACCTCAACCTCTGGCTCAACTGCTTCTTTATTTGTCTCCTCATTTTTCTTCTCTGTGGCTTCCACATTTATAGATGGTTTGTTGGAGCTGTCACCACTTTACCTCTTCTTGTAGTAATAGCCATACAGTCTTCCTTTGGATTGATAACTGTATTGCTTGGAAAGGTACCTGGAATTCTTTCTGAAAATTGCTTTGCCAGCTGGCCTATCTGATTCTCCAGGTTCTTAATAGAAGCATTTGTGTTTTTATTGTTGGCTCTAGTCTCCTCCATAAAAGCATTAGTGTGTTGAGCCATCTCATTAGAAGCCTTGGCCATCTGAGCAAAAGCTTTTTCCCACTCAGCCGGCTCTCTTTGTTGATTCTGCGAAGATTGAGCATAATTGTTGTTATTGTTGGATTTGAAATCCATACCAGCTCCTTGATTCCTCGGCTGGAAATTGTTGTTACCACCAGGGAAATTATGGTTTCTCTGAAAGTTCTGTTGTGGAGGACGCTGATCATACCAGATCCCATTCACCTGCAACTGTTGAGGAGAATCTTCTGACAACGAATTAGGACATTCGCTGGATTCATGACTCTCTTGGCAATTATCACAAACCAGAGGAGTTGTTTGAACTTTTGACACTTGAAACTTCTCAAATTTTTCACTCAAGCTGTCAAACTTCTTAGACAACAACATAACATCATCGTTCTCTTGCTTTATCAATCCTCTTTTCACGGGAACTAATACACTCTCATTTTCATTCCTTGCAAGCTTCTTGATCAGATCTATAGCCTGCTCAGATGTACTCTCCCGGATAGAACCTCCAGCTGCGCTATTTATTATCATCCTTGTTTCAAGAGTGATTCCATTGAAGAATATCGCCACCTTTCTATCATCATCTCCTTCATAGTGTGAGCACTTCTTGTTGAGTTCCTGAAATTTGTTCCATGTTGCGCAAAGTGATTCTCCTTCTAGTTGGCAAAAATTAGTGATCTCATTCACCAGCTGATTATATTTCTCCATGGAAAAGAAATGAGCAAAGAATTTGTTGGACAAATCTTCCCAAGTAATGATGTTATTCGCTGGCTGCCTTTTAATCCATCTCAGCGCTTTTCCCTTAATAGCAAAAGGGAATAACCGAAGCCTGATAGCATCAGCAGATACTCCATTGTGCTTAGTCGTATCACAGACCATCAAAAATCGGTCTGTGAACTCATGAGGATCCTCATCATCAGCACCAGAAAACTGAACCCTCTCCACCAAAGAAATCAATGATGGCTTCACCTCAAAGTTGTTGGCCTCCACATTCGGCCTGACTATGCTCGAGTTTGCTCTGTTGAACACTGGAGTCAGAATTGTGTCCAACAGTCTTGGAGGTTGGTTATTTGCATTTCCTCCTCTACCATTACCAGCATTGTTGTTTTCTGCCATATCTTGGGTTGATTGCATAGGTGTGTCCTTAGAATCTTCCCAAATTATCTACCTAGCAGCCTTCCTCAGTCTCCTTTCGGTCCTTGTCATCTCAGAATCAATCACAAAGTCCTTAGGCGGAAGTCTACCTCGCATAAAACTCAAGAAAAATTATTACTAACACCTGAACAAAACAAAACAAGATAGAAAAAGAATAAAAATAAAAAAATAAAAAAATAAAATCCAATCTCAAAGATCAACGGTTATTTGTAATATTGAATTTACAATCCCCGACAACGGCGCCAAAAACTTGATGCACCCAACAAGTGTACCGATCGCACAAGTAATAAAGTGATAAGTATAAGATCGTCTCCATAGGGATTGTAAAACAAGTACCACGATAACCAGTCCCCTTAAGTTGGACAAATCGATTGTTGTTGGTAAAATTTTGAATAAATTGAGTAACAATAAAAATAAAAGTAAAGACTTGTTTTTATATTTTTGTTAAAACGAATAAAGTAGGAACGAGAATGAGTGATTTGTAAAAAGATGTGAGAAAACACTGCAGCAAGGGTACATTCACCAAATGATCCCACTTTTTACTCTGGATTGATTCACAATATTCATTTAATTTAATAACTCAGACAAATTATCATCTCAAAATAATTAGTTAAATCTCAATCCCTTGGTAATTTAACCCTTTACTTCAATTGGAACCCTAATCCCTTAGCAATCCCGCATGAAATTAAGCATTAAGCAGATAAATCCAACGACTGTGATTTATACAAGTCTATCCCTAGAACATGCATAAATCGTTATCTTACCTCCTTTCAGAATCAAAACCCCAACATTCCTATTGTGAGCCCTAATCCCCAAATTATCATCTCCTATTAGGTTGATCAGATCTAACAGAAGTAATAACAATACGCACAAGGTAAAGATAAAGTAAATTAAAATAAATAAACAAGCTAATTCAATCCTTCGTATCAAATGTTCACATGTGGATTGTGACCCTGACTACAATAAAGAGATTTAGCCAACCATTATCATGGCTAGAAAATCAATATTCAATAACATAAAAGAATGAAAGATGAAGAAAAGATGAGATCTTGATGATTTCTCTAAGAAATTCTCTTCTTGAAACGTAGCCGTCCTTCTTGCCAAAAGTTTTTTTCTCCTTAGGGTTCAATTTCAATTTATAAAGCCTTTGACCTAATGGAGATTTTTTTTTTCAAATCTTGTTTCTGATGCAAAATAACACTTTGTCCGAATCGCCCGCGCTGACAGCATGGTTCCCGCGCTGTGGGCGTGGGAATTCTCGAAACTCTGGCGCTGCAAGCGCGGTGGCTTCGGAAAATTTTCCTCTTCTGGCGCTGCAAGCGCGGTTTCCACGCTACCAACGTGGTAGCATCTGCCAAATTTTCTCTTCCCGCGCTATGAGCAAGGGAACCACGCCATCAGTGCGGTAACCTCTGTCCGAAATGAATCCTTCATGCTCTGAGCGCCATTCCCACGCTCGTAGCGTGGGCCTTTAGTTTCACTTTGTCCTTTTCAGCTCCAATTTGTGCATTTCTCCTATGAAATCAACATAAAATCAGTATATAACCTCAGATTAAGATATTTGACAAATTAACAGTGATTTTTCCCTTTTCTTGCATCAGATTAAGTAACATTCTTCCTCTTTTTATATTAGAATTCCTTATATGCTGATCGCATATCAAATATCCATTGAGTTAGTATGTGCACACTAGTGCTATAAGCATAGAATATGATGGCGTTATATACGCAACATGTGCATTTTGACATCCTACGGAAATGATTGGTGATGTGACAACGATGGAAATTCTGCATCTAAGTTAATATTGTTGCATTATTGGATTTTCTGCCACACTACTGGGATTATTCTCACCCCTTCCAGGCTCAATTTTTATAAAATTGCAGGAGAACGAAGAAATGTTTGATAAAGTATGTCCTTGCAAGTATTTTGTTGATATTCGGCTGTTTGGGAATTGTTGTTGTTCTGTCTTTGTTTTTGTTTGGCTAAATGCTGAAAATTGTATCCAATGTAATGTTATGAAGATTAGCCAATTTATTTTGGATTCAGATTCTAAATTTTGGTTAAGCATTGTTGAACTATGAAAGTATGTTTTTACATGAAATCCTGGTAACGGTGTATGATGTTATTGCTATTCATAAACCCAGCCTAAGCTTGTTTTGTTTCTATGTGTTAAGTATAATTTAAATGGTTAAGAGTAAGTAAAACTTTGAGGATTATTTGTTAATGAAAAATAGGACCTGTGTGATATAGATTTATTAGTCACAATCTGAATTCAAATTGGTGTTTGGCATGAATGTTTTTTTTAAATGATTACAGCAAGTACAATATTCGGATTTTTATGCTGATTTATAGTGCCTCTTGCGAGTTCTATTTGTGGGGCTACAGACCTCCGAATGAGGTATAATTTATATGTACATAAAGCCCCAGTTGTCTATTTTCAAATTATATAAAGATTATGTCCAAAGCTTTTAAGCCTGATTTATTATGATTTTTGCAAGTCAGAAGGTTTTGGAAAAATACACTGAATTATAGAGTAACTTGCGAGTTCTATTTCTGGGACTACAAATCTCCGATTGACATATGATTTATATGACCGTAAAGCCCCAGATGTCTAGTCTCTTCGTAGCAAAGAAAAGTTTTGTAAGCTTGTGATTTTGAATTTACAAGATATTTGCAAGATAGGCTGTTTTCAGGAAAATTATCAGAGTTGCGCAGCGAAAGCCTTTTAAAAATTCACTAGCTGTTTTAATTTATGAAGTCTGTTTTACAGACAAGGTTTTTAATTGTGACATCAAAATGTCTTTACAAAAAATAAGAAGAGATTTTTTCGATAACGTTGCGACTCTAATCGGTTTTAGCAGACACTCCCCTTGGATGCATACAGGGGAGGGTGTCACACAGATCATCTAATGATCTCTTTTACTATGCATATATTCCCGAGTCCCTGTAAATGTCATCCCGATTTCTCCGATTTACAGATAACCTAATCTCTCACAGAGATTTGATGAATTCCTTCAGCTTATCACCCTAGCCTTGTGCTCTTTCAGGACAAGCTCAAAAATATACATATGAGTCTCCATGTTTCAGGCAGACAAGGTATACAATCAAAGCATGTCTTCTAGAACACAGTCTAGGAGATAACTTCTGGTCTAAGGAAAGACATACCCAAATATAAAGAGACTACTCTAATGATACTATCTGTGAGATTTCCTCATAGAGTCTCTTTGTGGGTCTATTCAGTGTGAGCTATACCCTTATAGGTCCACCCACGACTTTAGCTAAGACATCTCCATATTTGTAGCTCATAAGGTCTTTACCTTGCATCCGAATACAAGTAGATAAGTCGTGCTAGTCTTACCCGAGATCACTGATCCCCATTCTTAGTGTCTCTAGACTAGGAACATAAAATTAGGAATAAACTTGCAGTGTCCTTGAGTCCTCATGATTGTGATCTTATCACAGATACTCAAGAGATACCTATTTTATTCCACAGGGTTTATCCAGTTACTCATATAAAATATTAACAATAATATTGAGACAAAATATGAAACAGGATAAAGAGTGCTTTTCATTTATTTGCGACAATATAAAAGGTCCTCATATGTCCTAATCTAATCAAAAGATTGTCTCTAGGACATCCATATACTAACAGTAGCAACAATAGGGTCATAACCCCCCTCAAGAGTAGGCGGATGATGCTTCCTGAAAGCATTTAGTCGTCTATCTCTAGCCTCAACATTATCCGTTGCAATTGTGTGAATATATTGCAGCCTAGTCTAAATAGTAACACCACCATGATGACTAGCCTCATCCTCTTCATCCCCATGCTCTACATGCAGAGTATGCGGAGATGGAATTGCAGTATATGGTGGAGGGGGTGGTGGCGGTGGTGGGGGCTAGTTCCCTGCTCTACTATCTCTCATGGCTCTCAACTCAGCCATCATTTGATTCATCAACATTTGATTGGCAGCAATTAAATCTTGATTTGTCTTCACTAAAGTCTCATTAGCTTGCCTACTAGTAGCCAACTCCTGCTGCACTCCAGCCAAAGCGATAGCTATAGGATCAGACTGTCTTGATGTGGCCCTTACATTACTCTGGGGTCTTACCAAAGCAGCTAATGTAGGATCTGTTTGATCTTCATTTGTTGTTAGAGGTCTCCTAGGAGGAACAATGACACTGCACATGTTACACAAAGGAATGAGTTGATCAGGCCCACACTAAGTGGTTACACATGCATTATCACAGTAAAACCTAAAATCCACTCATAAATAATACAGTTATTGCAATACATCAAGGAATTTCCTTTTCAAAACTGCTCTCATACCATACAATGTAACACCCCGTCTGTAGCCAGTTAATTAACATGCATATGATAGTAAGCGCAGCATGCTCAACTTAACTAATATGGAAGCTAACTGAATAAATTTCTTTTTTTCTTTATGTATTGCAAACTTTTTCACTTCCATGGCCAAAATAAGACGGACAACATTTCGTCTGTATTTTGGAACACTGGTGACATTTCCCACATTGATAATTTCAACCTGACTGACACTTTAATATAATTCAGACATAAACCATATTACCAATCATCCATGGCATAGGTTATCCCATACATAATAGGTCTCAAAATAATATCCATAAAGGTAGTTACATGATTATATCAACCAACCACAAGAGATGTAATCAAATAAGTAACCTAGACATATACATACATAACTAATAAAATTGATAAACTATCAACATGGCATAGACATCTCATATGCTCTCAAAATAATGACATGGCATATAGATACATATCTAAAATAAAACCATGCCAAATACATATCAGCATAACAAGCTAATCCTAATTATCAGGTCAGGTAATATCTCTCGTCTGGCTTCTTGCCACGCAATGCTCCAGCACCATCAGCTCCTGTACCTGAAATGGTAATCCTCATAATGTGGGGTGAGATAATATAATTACTTCAGTAAGATATGGACCCTTGGAGGGCTCCTCCATCCTTAAACTTACTTCTGTTATAATCACAGTACATAAAATATCCATGCATGCATAAGAATATGTATGATAATGCAGTGCGTAATAATGTAATCCTACTGGCCAGAGAATATAACAAGTATGCATTACGCAAGGAAACACCGTCTTGCCTCATATCGTATGAGGAAACACCATCTCATACTACGCATAAGTAAACACCATCTTATGCCTCACACAAGGAAACACCGTCTTGTGTGGCACATAAACATACATACATATACATGCAACATATAATAGTTCATTTTCAACTTACCATATCAAACTACCATCCTCCGTCGAAGTCTGGTGGGATAAACGGGGGATTAACCCCAAGGACCGAAAGCTTACCTGTCAAACATTGTCCTCCAATGCATTCCTTGTATCCAAAGGGTCACAACCACAATCTCTCACAATATCACAGCCACAATGTACCCAAGAATAAAGGGGGAAGCTTACTTCAAGATCCTATGGCCTCAAGCTTTATCAAAACCTCCATTTTTCATGAACCTGAAATCTTAGGGGATGAAGAACTCTCTCCAGTGAACCCCACATGAAAATATGGGTACCAAATTTTTTTCTCTTGAAATTTCTTACAAGTCTGGCTTTTGAACAGAGTGATTTGGAGGTCTCTAGCTCTCTCTATGAATTTTGGAAGATTTTTATTCAAAAACGTCTTTCTTTCCTCCCTCTCTGTGAGTTCGCTGGAAGATAAAGAAGAATTAGGAATTTTGGCACTTTTTCACTTACATAGGTTAAGTGAGATTCAACTGGGTAAATGCTTATTTATCTAGTCACCCCCATTCATTACCAAACTTTACCCAATGGACTAGAATATTTTCTAGTCATGTTTCTATTTTTACTTTTACCTTTTGAATAATTTTTCCTACCCATTTTTTATCCCTTTGTCATTTTAACTCATTTTTCACCAAAGGTGACTTTATTTCTTTTTCTTCTACTTTCCTTATAGTTATTCTTCAATATTATGATTAAAATCATTAATTCATAATTAAATCCACAACTACATGTGAGGATTATTATATATGCACACTACTAGAGGCTATATTTACACTAGATTCATATTAAACAACACATATGTCATTGAAGCAATCACATAAGTTTATAGAGACATATAACAGAAGGTTTATAATTTACAACATGTATCACTTGACGGCCATCACATATTCAAGCCAAATGATTTAATTTTCCAAGCCATCATGGCACATAATACCATACCTTAAAGTATAGCACATTTTCTCATGGGTGCAGCCCTGGCTAAAACAGAATAGGGAGAAGGATCAAGATTATTGAGACTTAACTCTCTTCCTTGGTTGAAATAAAAATTCACCATTTCCCATGAAGACCTTCATCCCTCGAGAATGGACCAAAGGAATGTTCAACTTCATGGCTAACTCTCGATTTATAAAATTGTGAGAGTTGCCAGAGTCAACTAACACATGCACCTCATGAGATGAAATCAGGGCATCCAGAACCAAGGCTCTAGGATTAAAAGAACCTGCTAAGGCATGCAAAGTGGCTTCTACAAGCATAGTCCTCGGTTTCAGGGGACCAAAGGATCTCTTCTTCCAAATCCTGCTAATCTTCCTCTTAGTCACCAATCAGTAGGAGCATCTTAGCTTTACACCTGTGCTTCGAGTTCCATTTTTCTTCACAACTAAAACACAATCGAAGATCTCTTCGCCTTTGAATTTCCTCGGGAGTAAGTTTTTTTATTGGCAAGTTGGATGATAAAGGTATGAAAGGTATGGTTGTATTGGGGAAATTTGGTGTTTGGATAAATGTAGAGGTGGAATTGGATTTAGGGATGGTTGTTGTTTGGGATGAGGTGAAAGAATTTTTCTTGAGGAAGGTTTGATGAGGTTGGTTGTTGTTGTTTGGTGAAAGGAGAGATGAATGCAGCTGTTCATGATGGGTGTCAAAGGCGTATGCAAGTTGCATCGCATGGTGAAGAGATGTGGGCCATTGGAGTTGTATTGCGCTCCTAAGGTTTGGTTGAAGACCAGAGATGAAAAAGCTCATCAAAACATCATCAGAAAACCTTGGAACTTGGTTCAACAACGCTTCAAAAATGTAAAAACTTGTGTTTTTACCATTTTTACACGTAGTTTTTACTAAGGACAGTTTTTACTTGCGATTTAACACGTATGACTTTACTAAACACTAATTTTTGACAACAATGGTATGAGATGTTATTTCACATATTTTCAACATTCACGTAATATTCAGTACTCAATACTAACTCAGCAAAATTTAAGAAAAAAATAGTTCACTTTTCTATTTTTAATATCACATGAATTCATTTAATTTGAATTATAATTAATTCTAATTTTAATAAGGGAGTATCTGATATAGAAAATTTACTCCCTTCAAGACATCACTTAATAGTTGAGATATTATTATCTTCATTTAAAAAAAAATACACAAATTTTCATGAGATTTTATCTACTTAACGTCTATTAAAAAAACAAGGAAATATTTTCGTATGCCTTTACTTTAAGATATCAGAAACCACTCTAGAACATGAATTCGTTGAGTATTTTTCATGGAATGGAACCTCCTGAATCCTCATGGTCAATGAAAGCACCAAATGATACAATGAGTATTAGGGAAAAGAGAAAGAAGGAGAATTTTGAGAGAAAATAGGTAAAAAGGACTTCAATATTATTCATATTCGCTTTTTCATTTTCAGCCGAGTGTTATTTATTCTCCTACAGTTACACGTAACAATTTCTATTACACTTGTCATTGCTACAACTAACCATCCTATGCTAACTGTCGCCCTCTCACTAGTTTGCTTCTTCACTTCATCAACTGCATGTATAGTCTTTCATCCAAACTGGTTTTTCTTTCTTTCTAACTAGTGAATTACCCGTGCGATGCCCGGGGGAAAAAGAACGAAATTATTATCGCTGTCGTTGGTTAATCATCGCACCGGTAAATCAACACTTTTATCTTGTTATCAAGCTCTGAATGGTACAATGGTGGAGGTATAAACATGAAGGAACAAAAAACAGAAAAGCAAACCTGTTACTTTAGACATATCCAAAATAAAAAAGAATTGTCTTGCTATTTTGTGCTATTTTTGAACTTGAAAAGGCTACAGCATTAACACGATAAGTTAATGCAAATTTTAAATAAAAGCGTTAAATAAAATTTTGTAGGACAAAACATATAACTGTATCATGTAATGTACAAAAAATAATGATACACTGTTAAATAATTATTTACACAAATTTAAGTGTTGATGACTAACCTCTACCTGCACTTGTAAAAGTGATAAAACTCATTCTGCTTAAGAGTGAACACAAAGTGGCAATGATAAACTATTTTCCATGAAACATTTCAAGTTGGCTTAAATGTGAACACAAAGTCAAGGTTGAAGGGGTTAATTCATAACAACTTATTGCAAATCAAAACTACTGACAATGGCCAATCAAATTCAGATAATCACGCAATACATGAAGAAGAAAAAATTAAAAGTCATGCTTGACATCAAGGTAATGATGAAGATGGTCCAACATGGGAAATTGCAAAAGTAATAAAATCTATTATGAGATGCAATTTTCATCCTTACTCCTGTTGGAAATAAATGATAAACAATCTATAAATAAAAGTGTCAAATAAATAAGCATGTATATACCATGCATAAATGTGCAGTCAAGTCGTATAACTACAAACTGCAATCAACAGTGTGCTATTTGTAAATCCACACAGTACACATAAATGCATATCAAAGCATATTGAATTTACATGGATGACTATCAAAAGGAGGGAAATACCTTTGGGATTTATAAATCGGTTATCTCACGATATTTTTCAAAATGATTGTGCAGGGGAAAAAGAAATTATGTATAAATGCTTATTTCTGAAATATTTACAGTAGTAAACCCAATGATCTTAGCCACACAAAGACGGGTTTGTTAGCATTTTATACCAGCATGTAATAGGTTTTTATATTTATTCACAAGAAAAAGTTTCTTATAGTTGTGTCTAGATTACTATCTATCTATGTTTTCTATATTTAGACATTAAACATAAGAAAAAAAAATATGTTGGCGAACGGGGTGGGCCGGCCCTCCGGGCAGAGCCCATTTTACCATCTCTAATTGTCAACATTTTATATAAGCATGTAATAGGTTTTTATATCTATCCACAAAAAAAAGATTCTTATAGTTGTGTTTGGATTACTATCTATATATGTTTTCTATATTTAGACAGTAAACATAAGTAAAAAAACATGTTTGCAGGCTTACCCACCCATTTAACATGCGAGGTAGGCTCACCCTCCGGACGTCGCCCATTGTGCCACCTCTTGTCAGCATTTTTGTATAAGCATGTAGTAACATTTAGTATTACTTGTTTTTTCAAACGATTAGAAGTTAAAAAATTAGAAGTTATTTTTAAACTTTTTAGAAAATATCAACGCTACCTTTTTTAGGTTTTAGTTTTTTTGAAAAATTATTTAATTATTATAAGTTTCTAAACATATTTTTTAATTAAAAAAATACCTTTTTAAAGGCAACTACTCAATAGGTTGGAAACATGTAATCATAAATAGCATTAAAACATTATTTCAGTAAAACTTATTTTTTAAAGCTTCTAACAAAATAATGTTTGGTTTATTTAATTTTTTGCAGCAACGAAATTAATTAATCCTAATAGGTATAATAATTAAGCCTAATAGACATAACATTAATAGACATTATTAACATGCTTAACAATTTTTCATGAAGAAAGTAGAGAAAACATTGAATGTTGAACTTTTTTTCCCACCTATCAAGTTCAATATTCAAATTTAAAAAAAAATGAATCTTAAATATTAAATATTTTTCACCCAATAGACATAATAATAAATATTATTTATAGGCTTAACAATTTCCTATGCAGAGAATTGTGGTAAACATTGAATGCTGAACTCTTTTCTCACCTATCAAGCTCAAAATTCAATTTTAAAAAGTTACTAAAAGATGAGACATTGAAAATGGTTCCAAGTAGGTATTGAAGGAAATAACGACACTTAAGCAAAGTTTCCAAAGAATGGTTTTATCACATAGACAATATTATAACACTACATCATGCTATATTATTCTTTTATCACACAGACACTCTATATTAAGAACCAATAGAATATTGATATGAATATTGACATAATATATGTTTTTTTAAATAAAAAATTGGTAATAAAAAGGAACTATTTTAATACTCTTTTCTATTTATAAGTTCTTATATTTTTTTTTGGTAAAATCTTATATAAATTTTTGTGAGATTATTTGTTCCAAAAAAATCACAATCATTGACTTTTCCATTAGTTGTTGGCACTTCGCAATTTCTTTTTTATATTATTTAGTATCTATAAAATTTAATGAGTTGTATGTATAATTGTTCAAAACAAAGATCATAAGTATTGAAAAGAGATTTAATTTTATTTTTTTTACATGACAAGACGCTGCTAATTTATAATTCCACCAATTTTATTTTCGTCATACACTAATATGCATTTTTTTGTTTATTTGAGTGGATATTAGTAAAGTATATTAATTAGTGCGTATTTAATTTTATTAACAAACATTAACCAAGCATTCACCCATAGAAAACAGAGTTCACATTCTCCAATCAATAAATTCACTACTCCTCTAGTCTAGGAAATGGTGTAATGTTTTAATTTGAAGAAGTATCACAACTATTCAAACAAACTACCTAGCTTAGGAAATTCTAAAGCTTCAATTAGGCAGCCAATTGCCTTGATCTGATTTGTATTCCCCATATATAAAAGTTGCACCATTGATTTTTTCTTTCTTTCTCAAAGCTAGTAATTAACATAAGACTCTTTGTAATTTTGAATGTTCATCATTCACCAAAGCCACTACAACCTCTTTCTACTTCTATAACCTCAATCACAAACATTCCAGTCTCTTGTTTTCAACTTTCACCTCCACCATGCATTTTTTGGTTTTCAAAGATTTGTATAGGAAATGGTAAAAACCTAAACTTTAAAAACTTCTCTAGAGGATGGCTTCTCAGTAATCTTTTAGCACTCTAATTAGGCCATTATTGAGCAAGTAATTTTCTCTTATATTACATAGGCTTGGACGAATTATAAAAAAATAAAGGATACCAAAAATACTTTAGGTGTCCTCGTTTCAAAGATTGGCTAGCAAAAGTTTATGAATCAATGTTAGAAAAGAGAAAAGGTAAATTTTGGTCAATATATTAATATGAATTAAAGTTTCATATTATTGAAGTAATTAAAGATTTCAAAAAATTTCTAGACTGTCGCCCCCATTTTATACAAAATAAAGTTTTATTTTTCTTAATACTTGTCACAAATCACTTTAAAATACAAAAAAAATATAACCTTAAATCTTCTTGAGTACATGACTTTTAAATTAATTAAATTAATTTCATTTAAAATATTTTTTTAACAATTTTTTTTACGACAGAGGAAATTGTGTTAATTACACTATTAAATCAAAAGAATGAAAGTTTAATTACTTTCATATATATTAAATTAAAATTTATATTTACATAGTGATTAGATTTTTATGATTTGCTTTTTACATAATGATAGATGTCATTTTAAAAAATTTTATTTAAATTTAAAATTTAAAATTTAAATTTCTTATATATAAATTAAACAATTCTAAAAAATATTTTTTTCTCTTTTAATTTATACATATATATATTTTAAATTAGTTCTACATAATTATCTCTTTGTATAGTGATCTAATTTTTATAATTTATTTTTTACAGAATGATAGATATCATTTTTGATTTTTATTTAAATTAATAATTTAAAATTTAAATTCTTTGTATTAGATATACATATTTTTTTTAAAATAATTTTTTTCTCTTTTAGTTTATAATTATTATATATACTTTTTAAATTTGTTATACATATAATTTTAAAACTCTTATATTCAATGTTTTCTTGAAATTACTTGTACGAATTTTTTCTCTCTATTTGTATTATTTTTTTAAGTTAAGTTTTTAATTTATTTTATTTTAAAATTTAAATATGTCATTTCTTATTTTTCAATTAAGTTCCAAATTTAAATTATTTTTCATCAACCATACATATATTTTTATAATTTTAAATAAAAATCATTTAATCAATATTTTTTTATTAAAATTAAATTTATAATATATATCTTTTTTCTAGTTTTATAATTAATTCTAATAGATATAATAATTAAACCCAAAAGACATAATAATAACTATTATTAACATACTTAACAATTTCCCATACAAAAAGTAGTGGGAAATATCAAATGTTGAATTTTTTCCCACCTCTCTCAAGCTCAAAATTCAAATTTAAAAAATTTAAGTTTTAAATACTAATTAATTTTCCTTCCAATTTACATAATAATAAATATCATTGATAGGCTTAACAATTTTCTATGCAAAAATTAGTAGGAAACATGCATAGAAGTCTATGCATATTCTCCAAATAATAACTTTTAGTTTTTCATTCATGAGATAGAAAATTGTGTTAATTACACTCTTACATCAAAAAATGAAAATTTAATTTCTTTCATATATATTAAATTAAGATTTACATTTGTGTAGTGATCAAAATTTTATAATTTATTTTTTTACAGAATGATAGATGTCATTTTTAATTTGTTATTTAAATTTATAATTTAAAATTTAAATTCTTTTGTATTGATTATGCGTAATTTTTTCAAAATAATTTTTTTCTCTTTTAGTTTATAATTTTTTTATATACTTTTAAATTGGTTATACATATATTTTTAAAACTTTTATATTAAATATTTTCTTAAAATTACTTGTACGACTTTTTTTAACTTTTTGTATTATTTTTTTATGTTAAGTTTTTAATTTATTTTCTTTTAAAGTATAAATATGTCATTTCTTATTTTTTTCAATTATATTTCAAATTAAATTATTTTTAAACAACTGTACATATGTTTTTATAATTTTAAATATTTTTTTCATTTAATCAATAAATGATAAATATTGATTGTCGAAAATTAATGGTTAAGATATGCCAGTACCATTGGTGTAATATTATTTGGTAGTAACAATATCCTATACCATAAATATTCTTAATATTCTTAACAATTTTCCATCCAAAAAATAGTGGGAAACATTAAATGTTGAACTCTTTTTCACTTATCAAGTTCAAAATTCAAAGTTTAAAAGTTTAAATTTTAAATATAAAGTATTTTTTCTACCCAATAGAGACATAATAATAAATGTTATTAATAGGTTTGTTGGCAATTCGACAAGTGTACCGATCGCACAAGTAATAAAGTAGTAAGTATAGATCGTCTCCACAGGGATTGTAAAACAATTGCTACGATAACCAGTCCTCCTAAGTTGGACAAATCGATTGTTTGTTGACAAATAATTATAATTTAAATTAAATGACAAGAAAAGTAAAAGACTTGTTTTTATATTTTTGTTAAAAATGAATAAAATAAGAACAAAAATGAGTGTTTTTGTAAAAAGATATCAGAAAACACTGCAGCCAGGGTACATTCACCAAATGATCCCACTTTTTACTCTGGATTGATTCACAATATTCATTGAAATTAATAACTCAGACAAATTATCATCTTAAAAATAATTAGTTAGATCCCAATCCCTTGGTGATCTAACCTTTTAATTCAATTGGAACCCTAATCCCTTAGTAATCCCGCATGAAATTAAGCATTAATAAATCCAACGACTGCGATTTATACAAGTCTATCCCTAGAACATGCATAAATCGTCATCTTTATCTCCTTTCAGAATCAGAACCCCAACATTCCTATTGCAAGCCCTAATTCCCAAAATATCATCCCCTATTAGGTTGATCAGATCTAACAGAAATAATAACAATACGCACAAGTAAAAGATAAAGTATATTAAAATCAACACACAGAGTGATTCAATCCTTCATATGAGATGTTCACAAAGGGATCATGACCCTGACTACAGTAAATAGATCTAGCCAATCAACATCATGATCGCTGATCTGAGATTCAACATAAACTTAAATAAAAGAGAAAGGAAAATACAAGAACGGGATGACGAACAACGAACACGAAGAACGAATTCCTCCCTCCCAAGCCGGATCTCCCTCCAGGGTTTTTTTGTGTGTCTCTTCCTCAAGGTTGAGTCTCTTATTTATAAGAGACTTTGACCTAATTCTCCCAATTCAAATTTTCAATTGTTCGCACCTCCCACGCTGGCAGCGTGGTTCCCGCGCTGTGGGCGTGGGAGCCTCTGCCATTTTTCCTTCCCCCGCACTGCAAGCGCGGTCCTCACGCTCTCAGCGTGGGGGCTTCTATCCAATTTGTTCTTTTCACGCTACAAGCGTCATTCCCACGCTTGTAGCGTGGGCTTTTAGTTTTGCTTTGTTCTTTTTATCTTCAATTTGTGCATTTTTCCTGTGAAATCAACACAAAATCAGTAAAATACCTTATATTCAGATATTTGACAAATTTAACAGTTAATTTTCCTTTCTTGCATTAGATTGAGTCATATTCTTCCTCTTTTTGCCTTAGAATTCCTCATATGCTCATCGCATATCAAATAATTCCCAGATTTGAACTTTGCTGTCCCCAGCAATGTACAAGACTTAATCCAGGAAATTATCAATTAATCCAACATAACATCGTACAGCCAATCAGTAGATCACTATATTAAGCATGACTGAATCAATGCAAAGAACTTTTAACAATGCCTTCTATTCTTATGAAAATATCAGAATCTAGCTTGAACACCCCTCACCAAGATGAACATATAACGCTCAACACTCAAGTGTTTGGGGGAGTTACAATCACTCAATCCATCACAGCAATAACATTACCATAAGCTTGATCATATTCTCAAGTTCCTAAAGATGAGGAACATTAACACATGCATAATTGATCAAAAGGACTTCACAGGTTGTAACTTGGCTGGGCTAAAGGGTAGGAATTTATGGATAGTAGCTCAAGTAACAATGAGATTGAAATACTGATATTATTTCATTTTAACACCTTCAACTCATTTTTTTTGCTCCACTAACATTCCCACAGAATTTCGGGAATTAATTCATTTCAGCCACATTTTCTTTACATTCACCCTTTTCCTTTTTCTTTTACTTTTTCCTTTTTTTCCTTTTATTTTAAGGGCACAATTCAGTCGCCTTTCTTTACATTGACCCCTGTGGAGCTTACCTCAATTTCTTTGTTCCATTTCAAAACATTAGTGATTCAATCTCAATTAAGGTAAGACAATAGGAATATGGCTAAGCAATCAACAGGAATTATGAACAAAAAGGCTCAGGCTCAAAGGGGTTAGCAATGGAAAAATTCATATGGGTGGGTTATTTGGCCATGGCTAACAGAATAAAATTTTGCCTTAATCATTTCAATCAATGCATGCATCTCAGAGAAACAAAGCAAGTTCTAAAATGTGAAGTCTCTCAGAATAAAATAAGTGTTTAAGCACAAAACTTCACCAGCTATGATGTCAAGCTAGACTTCCAAAAGAAACATTAGGCATCATTAATCATTCAAGCACAAAATTCAGACACACAAGCTGAAATTTACTCATGCCCATACGATATCATGCCAGAAGTTCATACAATGTATTCCAAGAATTCAATCAAGCACATTTACTAGATAAGCACATTTAAACCTGAGAATTGCTTAATTAATTTTTTTTTAGATAAGGATAACATCAATAAACACAAGTTTGAGGGTTAAAAATTTCTCCCCTTTTTCAGAACAATTTTCTGTTTAGACGTCTTTTCCATGGTGTAGTTCCGCAGTAACTACCAAATCTCGCATTCAGCATGCTATGCGACAATTCCCAGATTTAGAATGTTGTTGTCCTCAACAACAAACTATTCTAGATGATAGCTGATTCTGCCAGATGGAACACACATATACTTGTTAAGTCGTAAAAACAGAATAATCATGAAAACTGAACAATGTTCTGAAAAACTGATCAAAAGTCAAATGTGAACATAATCATCAATAATGTTTTCAAAATGTCAAAATGATTTGCCCCAAGAAACTGGCAATGTGCAGTGGGTGATGGTGAAAATTAATTTAAACATCATCCATGACATCATCAGCTTCAAGGTCCGCAAACACATCATCACCAGCAGTGGAAGGCATAGATGGACCAGCCTGTGAAGTGGGTGGAAATTGGGCCATCAAACCAGCCGTGTCAATTCCTCTATCCAGGCAAAGTCTCTCCAGCATACTCATCATGTAATTACTTTGAACTATCAATTGCTGCTGACGATGGTCAAGAGTTTGAAGCAACAGAGAATCAGCGGACGGAGGTGCAGAGGAGACTGGGGGTGGAGGCGGAACTGCACCGCCAGATGCTTTCCAAATGGCTTGCCTTCGGGATTCCTTCTGCATATCATTGAAATGATCCTGAGTCAGATCTTTCTTTATTTTCACGTCTCGTGGCTCATCCTCAGGTATTTCCACTCCTGCTTGTATACAGAGTTGCTTAATCAGTGAGCAATGAGCCAAACTAAAGTCTGATCTTCCCTGAGTAATGATATAGACTATCCTATCAGACAGAATAGCCCCAATGTGAAGATTATTGCCTCCCAGTAGAGTATATAGCAGAACTGCTCTTTCCACATTTACATCACTCAAGTTAGTGGAAGCTATGATTGTAGAATTGAAGAAGGAATGCCAGAAAATTGCTTCCTCATTGAGGTCCAGCCGATCTAGTTTTTCCGGTACATCCGGCTGACCATGTTTTGGCTTCCAGGCAGAGTGAGGTTGAGTGATACCCTCACGGATTGTTGCAGCTATAGCAGGCATCTCCTCCCGATACACCCCTTCAACAGGCTGCATCCTGTTGAATGTGTCTGTAAAATAGCAAGACTGTGTAGCATCCCAAGAGGTTTGCAAGAACCTCTCTATCTGGAATGCTGTGAAGGAGACCTCTCTCCCCCTCACCCAGCTCTTTCTTGTCCTGTCTACAGTCTCCCTATCAGCATTTGCACAGAATTCTCTCAAAATGGTACTGCAGCTGGCTCTCGGGAACTGAACCAAATGGTTCCAGCCTCTCCTTTGTATTGTCAGGCTCACCGGACAGTCGTCCGCCAGGAAACTACTGATTCTTCATTCTTGAATAATTTTCTTCTTCAAGAACCAGTTGTAATACCAGTCCTGTGCCTCTGGAGTCAGGAACCGGTTGCCATCGAAATCAACCAAAGCAGGGGCCCTAGGCCTTTTTGTTCCAGATGCACTGCTTCCCCCGGTATTTTTATTTCCTGCTCCAGCAGCCTTTTTGGTCGTCTTTTTTCCCTGCACTCAGAAAAGTCCAACACAATAGAATACAGTACAGGTCTAATTATTAAGGACGGAAACAACCCAATTCCCAGATTTATCAGTTTGTGCAGCCTAAATATCATATGCCAATGAGTCATCATGGTAAAAAGTCATGTGAGATCAGAATCAAAACATGAACTAACAACTTAGCATTTTCATGTTGTTATGGCAATGGGTATGCAAGTCATGTAATCCATATATCCATAGCTACACATGATATGACCTTACATGAATCATGCATTAGGGAATTTAAATCATACCATTTATCAAACACCTAGCATGCATGTTAAAACCCTAACCATCCATATACTGACATATCATTACCAATAAACCTACCATGTTAGAATGCCCACTGCAACCACACATTGCAATTAGAAAACAAAAATCCTTAAGACTTACCTTGTCTCCAGCCATTGTTGAGAGAAATACACAACCTTGAGCTTTTAGAAATCAAATTTCAGCACCAAATGTCAACCCACACTGGTTGAGAGAGATGGACAATGTAAGAAATGAAGAAATATGGTGGTGGTGAGGGTGGGTTGTGGTGGTGAAGTGAGTGTGAGAAGAAAATAAAGGGAAGAGGGAGAGGTTGAGGTTGGCGGCGCGGCTGGTAGATGAAAATGAGAAGAAAAAATAGGGTTTGGCCCCTTTAAAAAAAAACTACCGCGACTCCCGCGCTCGCAGCATGGGTTTCACGCTGGGAGCGCGGCAGTGACTGCCCTTTTTTTGACCTCTGGCGCTCCGAGCGCCATTCCCACGCTACAGGCGTGGGTTTCACTGCCTTTTCGTGGTTTATGGCGCTGATAGCGCGGTGTCCACGCTATCAGCGCGGGACCCTCTGTCTTTTTCTTATGATCCACGCTGCTAGCGTGGGAAACACGCTATCAGCGTGGACTGAAGAAATTCATCCTCAATTTCTAGCTCTTGTCAACACCTAAAATTAAAAGCAAGCATCTAAACTAAGCAATTTTGAAAAAAAATTCCACTGGGTTGCCTCCCAGCAAGCGCTTGTTTAACATCACGAGCCTGACTGGAACCATGATTACTCAGGTGAAGTTAAAGGGGCAGAAATTGTGTCCATATTCACGGGTTCTCCATAGTAAAATTTCAAACGATTCCCATTTACCTTAAAGGGTCTCTCAGCATCAAGAGGAGAGATCTCAATGGTACCATATGGGAATACATTTGTCACCACAAAAGGACCAGACCAACGAGATTTAAGTTTACCTGGGAACAACCTCGGTCGAGAGTTGTACAATAATACCTGTTGGCCCGGTGCAAACTCTTTGGGCTTGATCTTGCTATCATGCCACAGCTTAGTCTTCTCTTTGTAAATCTGTGCACTTTCATATGCAGTCCGTCTGAACTCATCAAGCTCATTCAGCTGAAGTATTCTTTTCTTTTGAGCTCCTGATGGTTCAAAATTTAAGAACCTTGTAGCCCGCAAGGCTTTGTGTTCTAACTCCACTGGCAGATGACAAGGTTTGCCATACACCAATTGATAAGGTGACATGCCAATAGGAGTTTTGAACGCAGTTTTGTACGCCCAGAGTGCATCATCAAGCTTCTTAGCCCAATCCTTCCTAGAAATTCCCACTGTCTTTTCAAGGATTCTTTTTATCTCCCTGTTGGAGATTTCAACTTGCCCACTAGTCTGGGGATGATATGGTGTGGCTACTCTATGTCTCACCCCATATTTAACTAGCAAACTTTCAAAAAAATTATTACAAAAGTGGGTACCTCCATCACTGATAATAGCCCGAGGTACTCCAAACCTTGTAAAAATATTTTTTCTCAGAAAAATGACAACCACCTTAGCATCGTTGGTGGGAAGAGCAACAGCTTCCACCCACTTGGAGACATAATCCACAGCAACAAGGATATACTGGTTGGAATAAGA
>JAVKPL010007356.1:0-29402 GCA_032173675.1 Gastrolobium villosum
TTTGATTTATAGTTAGAGATGTGGTATGCTGAACTTGAAACACAAGTATTATATGTTTGATTGATCTTTTGTTGGACAATGATGTTTAATTTATTTATTTTCATATTAAAATATTTGAAATTGATATCATTTTTACAAGTATTTACCAAAAAAAAGTATATTTATAGTTTTTTTAATATAAATTATAGGTTTACATACACTTACCGGGTCATGCAGTTGAACCAATGACCCACTGGTTGAACCGGTGACCCAATACCTCGACCGGATCCATTATCGAGTCGGTTTAATTTATTGATTATAAGGAATGATTGTGAATCATTAGATTTAATTCTGATCTAACAATTATCAAGTTGATTATAAAAGTAATAAATTTTTATGGTAGTAAATATATTCCCTCCTTCATGCTTTATTACTATAACATTTTCCATATTATCACTTAATCATGTAACGTCATGTCATTAAACAAATTTGACTTAGAAAAACTATTTCAAAAGTCATATTTTTTATCTACAAAAAAAAGTCAAATTTTATTTTTATAAAATGGAAAAAAGTTTTTAATAATCGAATTCATTAAATATATCTACCCTTCATTGATGACTTTCCATATTTTTTATTGACTTATAGATAAACTTTTCATGTGTCGCATTGAATAGGGTGTTATAAATATCTAAAAAAATAAATAATAAAAACTAGGTTGTTTTAAATAATTCATTTAATATTTGAACTCTATAGGAAGGTAATTAATGCATTTGCATTAAATATACGAAATATTTAAAAGATTATAATCTTTTATTATTAATGATTCACTTTTCAATAAATAATTTTCGTATTTGCTATAATATTTAGTAAACCGAACTTCCATTTATTCTCTCTTATAAAAGCCTGGGATCATAGAAGAGTGAGATATATATCCATAGCTTCATTTTTATTTTTATTTTGATACAAAGAGCTTCATTTTTTGCATACAAGGTTTTTTCCTTATTCATCATCACTTTTTTTTTTCTTTTTTGTTTTTTACAGTTCATCATCACTTTCGTTAAACCTTAGATTTGATTAATGAAAAAAAGCATTTTCACCCTCCCGTTTTCAAACCTTTTCTCTGATTTTGCGATGACAAATAAAGGAATTTCTATCCATATTTTCGAAATTTTGAGCCCCTGCATTTGTAGCTAACCCACAACATTTTATTTTCATTTTTATGCATATTTTTAAACTAAATAGGTCTGAAAAAAATTATAGTTGTTGTATTATTTTTTATTTTTTTAACATTTGCTAGTTCTTCAATTCTTAAAGCTTCTTCTATATAGAGTACTGGTGAATTACTAAGTATTTTATTTATCATTTTTTGTGACTGCTTTAGGACATTTCAGCTGCTTCCTGAGGTCATTATGTCAACTGAAGGAAATTATTCGCTTCAGGTACTCCCCTTGTTCTGATACATGTTTGATATACAAAAACTTGGCTGAATGGATTTTTTTATTTTCAGTTGTGTTTATGCTTATATATTTATTATTATATGGGAAAAATTATATTTACAAAAAATTTGTTTATAAACTACACTATATATATTTTACCGATAAGATATTCATGAGTGAAGTCTTACCGTTGAGGCATAATATAATTTATAAATTTGTAAAAAAAAAGTTTATCAATATAATCATCCTTTTATTAAATATATATTACAATAGTTTTGAGAAAGATTTACATAGTGAAATTTTATTTAATGACAAAAGTATAGAGTTTGCAATTTGCAATACCCACGCATATTAGATGTTGATTTTAGCCAGGATATTAAAAAAAAAAAATCAACCTTGTGAAAGTGGAAAGATTGATGACTGCGAACTAATTAACATTAATATATTCAATTTAAACCCGAAACTCTTTACATTAATACTATTGATCTTTATTCACCTTAAAGAAAAGGATAGAAAAGAAAATAAAATATTATATATATATATATATATATATATATATGAGGTGTCAAACTACAAATTTGACACCGGTGTCAAAGGATCCTATGATAGGTGTATATATATATATATATATACTATAAATTTACACCGGTTAAAGAAATATCCTGCCTCATATATATATATATATATATATATATATATATATATATATATATATATATAGGTTAAACAATTCTTCAATCACTTTAGATAAAGTTATCTATAGCTATATTTTTTAACTAAGTCTAATCAGTAAGACATAAAAATTGCATTTTCTCTATCCATCACTATAACTGATAATGTCTGAGGAGAGAGCAGAAAAAGAACAACTTTATTGTTATAAGTTATAACTATGTTTTACTGGTCAAACTTAGTTAACAAAAGATAATTGTAGATAATATTATCTAAAGTGTTTGTAGAAATTATATATATATATATATATATATATATATATATATATATCACTACCAAAAAATTTCACTACCAACTTACTACTTATTTAATCACCATTGAATTAACATTTTGTTTATCTTCAAAAACTTTTTAGCATTCTCTTTTAATCCAATGGTAATTAGATAGGCAGTAAGTTAGTAGTGAAAAATTTTGGTGTGAGAATATCTTCTCTCTATATATATATTGTGTATTACTTAATATATATGGGATATGATCTGTTTATAAACTTTTTTTGTAAATTACACTAAGTGCGACTGGTCGTACACTGCATGATAAAAGTATGACCGGTGGTACTTAGTATAGTTTATAAGAGTTTGTAAACAAATTTTTTTTTTGTCTGAGAAAGTTATTTTCTCGGAATTTTATTTTTTGAGTATTTTCTAAATCAAAATATTATCCAGAGAGTAGTATTTCAGGAACGCCAGACGATAAAAAAAATATGGATTAATTTTTCAGATAAAAATAACCAAACATAATATCATGAAAATTAACCTAATATTCTTGGGAATATTTTGTCCAACCAAATAGTTTTTTTTTTTTTTTTGTAACATTTCCTTAAAAATCACTTTCCTATCATATTTTAATATGGAAAACTTAGTCAACCTCATGGAGGAAAATATATAGTTTAATTAAGGGTAAAGGTGAAATGAAAATGGATAATTTATATATGCATTAATTATTAACTGGTTCATTCATTGCATAAAACATGTATAAATCTTAGATATTAATTGGTTCTACTTCTTAGGTACCTGTGGGAAGGTCCCTTTCTTACACTAATGGAATTGCTGAGCCCAATACTCCTGTCGATAGAAGGTAATGATCTGACATAAGTTGTTTAATGAAATTAATTTTCTATTATAATTAAGTTTAGGATATAACGAAAAACAATGAGTCAATTAATGAAATCTGATTCATTACATTTAGGGTCAATGGAAGTACAAGCATTGGGATTGGTTCGAGGAATGGTTCTGATCTTCCACAACCAAACATGATGCCATATCAGCCTCCGAGGCTTCCAATGATGCCATCTGTAAGGCAACCCTTACCACAAGTACGTATGAAAATGACATCATATGTATGCTTTATATTAATTATAGAAAAAAAATATGTGTTATTTTAAAAAATATAAACTTAGATCCTTTTAAAAAAATATAGATATAATTATTTTTTTATTTTTTCTATTTTTAATTTTTCAGTGGGGCCTACATCTCTTTGTGTTTCTCCTTAAAAGGGCTTAAGTTTGTCATTTTAAAAGACATATACTTTTTACTTAATTATATATCATTGTGTATTTTGAAACTTAGTTAACTCTGAAAAAAACTACAATTAATTAATTAGCAATTGGCTTCTTATTATTAATTTTCTTCTCTTCATAATTAAGATCTATTAACAATTTTAATTCATTGTTATTTGTCATCAGAGGACCATTGCTGCACCTCCAGTTCAGTTATCCAATGGCGTTGGGAGGTAATTATAATTAGCATG
The DNA here is from genome assembly GCA_032173675.1 of Gastrolobium villosum. Lineage (NCBI taxonomy): Eukaryota > Viridiplantae > Streptophyta > Magnoliopsida > Fabales > Fabaceae > Gastrolobium > Gastrolobium villosum. The sequence continues at coordinate 3,891 of JAVKPL010007356.1, forward strand.
GTTGTTTATAATTATATTTTATTTTCAGAATTTATTTTCTGCGTTAATTTCTTTAATTCATATTATGTTAAAGCAGGAATTATGTTCCCATATACATACTACTCGACAAATACGGTTGAAGTGGTGGGCCCTGGAGGGTCCTATTTTGTTGGTGGAGGGTCCCTCACTCAACCTGGGCTCCCTAATAGTAATACCCAACAGGTTTATATATGACTATTTCCTATTTTTTTTTATTTTCAATGTTGAGAAAAATGCTTTTAATTTAACAGCTTAATTAATTTAAGGGAAATATAATAATCATGTAACATTCATGCAACAAGGATCTGATTTTGTATCGTAATTTTTTTTTTAAGCGTGGGATCCATATTAGAATTGTGTATGCAGAAAAGTGCTCTTGTCATGTGACATGACAAAAAACGAACCCTTAATTTAATTAGGTGAAAATTATTTCAACAGTGCATGCCTAATTAACTATACCAATAAATTAGAAGATATTATTAATTAGTACCGTGCATATAGATGACAATGACAATAGAAAGCAACAACCTGCCATTGAGAGAGCTTCAGATGGGTAGATTTAATCCAGATGGTCAAGGCAGCATAAACCATTCTCCACCGAGGTAGATTTTTCTATATTATAACATGGAACATTGACATATGTTGATATTATTCTCAACATATTAACAAAGATATATTTATAGCTAGTACGGTCTATCGTATGCAGTGCTTTCTGTCTGATATTCAAAATGAACCTGTCACCAATGTAGGTCTATAGAAAACTCAGTATATGATCCAGAATATGAGAGAATGGGCTTACCTCTTGACCCCCATTTAAGAATGTTTGCTATGGCCTATCCTAATAATGGTATGTTTTTATTCTATAATTTGACATGTAATGCTAATTCTTTGAGATTTTTGTTGTATGTGTGTGTGTATATATATATATATATATATATATATATAGGGAATGTTATATTTACAAATTTTTTGTTTACAAATTATATTATGTCTGATCGGTCATACTTCAATCAAAAGTGTATAACCGGTGATACTTAGTATAATTTATAAAAAAAAATTGTAAATGGATCTTTTCCATATATATATATATATATATATATATATATATATATAAGAGTTATATTTAGAATTTTTTTTTTACAAATTCTAACAAATTATATTATGTACTATGAATAGTATATTGTATGCTGAAATATATTACCCTACATATATAGTATAATTTATAAAAATTTATAAATATAACTTTCCCAATACACATATATAAAGCCTTACTCGATCTGTGTGCTTATGAATGTATATTGATGTCAGCAGGTAACAATGACGCGCCGGGTCCTAATTGATCGCATGTAATGAGTTCGATTGGTAGAAACTAGATCGACCATTCATATATGCTATATATGAGCCATAAAAATTTAGACAATTTTATGAGATTCAAATAAGCTTTTCTAAGTACTTGGTTATGAAATTTGGACTTGGTACTCTGATTTGTGTTCAGAGATTTTGTTTTGTAGAAAAATTTGTGGACCTGTTTTGTGGTTTGCTTTGACTTGACTATTGAATCTATATGGAACTTTATTGTCACCTATTCATTTGGTAATTTTGTCAGATTCTATCACTATGGATGGGTTTAGTTTGCTCATTTTGTTAGGTAAATATTATCATGGGCAAGATCCTTTGACACCGGCGTCAAACTTTAAAATTTGACACCAAATCCTAACCCTTAATTTCCGTCAATCAACGGTAATCATTTACTGGGAATTACACATATTAATTAATCATTAATTGCCAATAAATGATAACCTTTGATTGGCGGAAATCAACGGTTAGGATTTGGTGTCAAATTTCAAAATTTGACACCGGTGTTAATGGATCCTATCCCATATTATCATGTGACATTCGATTTTAGTTTTTTACCCCATCAAAAGGGAAAATGTAGATGGTATGTTGATAATTTCTGTCTAATGGATAACTTGTTATATTTGATGAACTTGATTATTAAAATTAACCTACGAATTTATATGAGTTATCCTGTAATGGCGGAGTGAGGGGGATCAGGGGACATGGTTACTTGAAATTTTTATCCACTCACCATTAGTGTACAATAATTTCAGTATTCGAGCAAGTGGAAAAGTCTCTTTAAGACATAGAACACAAACTTGTAGCCTCGTGTTAATTGTATTTCCTAAATATGGGCTATTGATATTCTTTTATATCTGCTTTTGATCTATTATGTATTGGGCCTGAGATATTAAACATGTTTAATGAGGTCTGTACCTATGACCCACCTTTATGCAACAAGCAACACAACTTAAAACGATGTCCTTTTTTCACCAAAAAAAAAACGATGTCCTTTTTAAGCTGTGAAGGCATTTTTTTTATCTAAAGTGAAGGGATATTGCTTGACATACGTGACATTTGTGAACTCACTCAAAAGTTCTAGACTTTCCTTGTTTAATAGGTTTGGTTTTTGAAGATTCAATTCGACAAATGAGGGAGATGTTAGTTTGCACATAATATATCATGTTCATAAATAATAAAATAAGAACATTATAAAAGATTTTGGGAATACATGATTTTCATATGGGAAAAATGTTTATCATTTTAAAGGACACAACTTATATCTTTTCACTCTCACAAAGAGGTGGGACCCACACCTTTATTTTTTTTTTGTCAATCTCTCTCTCTTCTTTATCTATCTCTTAAAATGACACAACTTTACATTCTTTAAAATGACACACACTTTACCCTTTTCATATATACGTAAGAGATAAAGACATACCGGATCTCGATGATGAGAAGTTAACACCAGTCATTTTTTTAATATTATAATTGACTCTTAATAATTCTAACAGGACAATCTTGCATGGTGGTACTCTCTTTGGGGGTTGGCGGAAGATGAGACTGTAAGTCCAAAAGAATTTATGAGTTGTCGTGTAATGGAGGAGCGAGGGAGGGGATAAAGGGCATGGTTCTATGAAATTTTTATCCCCTTTACGATTAATGTACTTTTCAAAATTCAAACAAGTGGGAAAGCCTATGACATAGTGTAAGAACCCGCACCGCTAATTAAGGTGATTAGTAAGTTAATTATGATAATTAGGAAATAATTCCATAATTGACCCTAATAATTATTAATGGGCTTAGATAATTATATTGAGCGAGTAAAAATGCTGAAAGTCGCTTTTCGGAAGAAAAGCGCAGATACCGGTTCTGCTACTCGGTATAAATGCGTACCGGAAAAGTATCCCGGAAAATTATAACTAATGCATGATAATTACTAGAATATTATGTAGGACTTGTAAAACAAGTTTCAAGTCAAAACGACGTAATCTGATGCCAGAACTGATACTGGCTATGGAAAAGCGCGTACCGGAAAGGTGCTCCGAAAAATAAAATAAAAATATGACAAATCTTAGAAAAATGCGTAGGTCTAGATTCCAAAGTTTGGGATCAATATCTTTTACTTTGCTATTAAGGCTAATACTGCACGTTTAGTGGCCATGTGCCTATAAATAGACACATTAGCACACAACCCTAGGAGACCTTATTTTTGAACGTGAAGTTGGTGGCTGAAGGGGGGTGGTTCTGTTTCATTCTTTTCCTTCAACCCTTGAGGAGCAAGTCTTCACCTTTGGCTTGGTTTCTCCTCCTTCTTCCTTCCTACACACTTGTGATCATCCTTGTGAGAGTGAAAGGAGTGTTCTTGGGCAGTGTCCACTGCTGGGTGTGTGTAGTTAGTGAGCTGAGTTTGAAGCTTTAGTGATGGCTACTTTGTGGTAGTCATTGTAAGCTTCAAAGTGCCTTCTTGTGGTGTAAGAACCCATCTTGAAGTGTCATTTTCGTGCTCCTACTTAGGCTGAGTTTGAGGAACCTTGGGAGAGCTCCAAGAGCACAACTTGCCTCTGTTTTGAGCTTTGGTAAGTTACCTCACCATGATCATGAGTTTATTTTGCTTAAAGTTGGTGTCTTGGCATGTAAAAAGTTAAAATGAAGTAACCAACACCTAAATGAACTTGTATATGCTTAAAGATACATGCTTTAACGTGTACATGTGTTAAAAGTTGGACCTTTGGGATGGATATCCACGAAATGCAGAAACTGCATTCTGTCGTGAGATATCCGGATATTTGTCGAACAGATATCCGGATATCAGTATCCGGATATGGTATCCGGATATTGATATCCGGATATGGGATCTGCGTATCCGGATATGTCCAGTGTGATATCCGGATATGGCATATCCGGATATGCCCCTTCTGATATCCGGATATCCTGGGTTCTGCGCAAACAGTAGCTTCACTGTATGAACAGTAAGCTATTGGGTGTGTGTAGACCCTAGTTTAAGGAAGTTGAACTTATGTAATAAATGGACTAAGTCAGAATCACATGATTAAGGGCTTATGGCTTTGTTGGAAGCCTTAAGACGTAAAACGTAAAGGAAAGGCGTAGTCTTTAAGTTGTATGCTTGTGATGCATTAATATTGACTTGTTAATGGTCCATATCAGATTGTGATACTGCTGTTTGTGGACTAGTGAGTGGTTGGACTCATGGCTTGGATAGCTAGCTTGCAAGGTAAGCTTTCGTGTCCTCGGTTTAGCCATTTTGATGTTCCACCATGTCCCATGGGGATGGGTTTATGCATGCTGTGTTACATGCTTTGATTATTTTGGAAATGCTGTTGAGCTGTTTATATGTAATGAGCTATTATGATATGCATGTGGTGTCCACCTAGACGGCAATCCTGAGTATGTAGTACATACAAGATGGAGAAGCATGTGGGTGAGGTGCAGGTAGTATCCATGTACTCATGTAGGCATAGACGTATTCCTACATTTCTCTGGCCAGTAGATTTGAAAGCACACATGACATGATTAATTGCTGCATCGCATGATTTTAGAACTTATACTGTAATACTGTTTTTAGAACTTATATTACACATGTAAGTGAGCTTGGGGTGGAGACTCCTTGAGGACCCCTTGTCTTACTGAGATTTCTTGTTAGAGATCTCACCCCACGTTTGGGGACGCTTATTTCAGGATCAGGTAATGTTGAGGGCTCGGGTGGCAGGAGGCCAGAGCTGAGTTGATTTGATGATATGCTGACTGCTGTTTTTATTTCCGACTGTTGTTTATGTTTTCTGTTGAGTTCATGTTATGACTGTTATTGGGCTTTGTTGCCTTATTTGGTGAGCATGGGGTTTGTCCATGCCACATGTTTGACTTTGGTCTTTTAGGTTAATGTTGTAATTAAAGTATCAGGATTTTGACCCAGGCTACTTGTGTAGACCTGTGGCTTTAGATACTCACTTATTATATTTATGTACGAGGTATTCAGTTAGTTGTCTTGCAATTTACATACAGGCAGTATTTTTATGAAAATGATTAAGTAATCAAGTTGGTTAAGTTAATGACGTCATAATTGAATTAAAGAAAAAGTTATTCCGCATTTTAATTAAGCGTGGCTTAATACGATAGTGTGTTAACAATCCGGGTTAACACGGGCTGTTACATTTTATGGTATCAGTGCACTTTCTAGGGAAAAGCCTGTATGTATTGCAATAACTTAGGATGTGTCGTTGCGTGTCTACTTTGTGTTCTCTCTGACTGGTGTGTGTGATGATAATGCATTTGTGACCACATGGCGTGGGCCTGATCAACTCATTCGTTGTGTAACTTGTGCAGAGTCATGGTACCACCGAGGAGGAACACGAGTACAAGCGAGGATCAATCGGATCCTGTCCTGGCTGCATTAGCTGAGATACAGGCGGCCCGACTAGCCGACCAGGAAGCCACGAGGCTGGCAAACCGGGCAATGCTGGACGCAATTAGAGATGCGAACCGGCAAACCACGGCAGAGGTTCTGGAGGAGAACCGGATGGCCAACATGACGATGATGAGGGTCATGTTGGAGGAGCTGAGGGCTGGTCCTGCTGCGGGCCAGGGTCCTCCACCACCTCCACCGCCGCCACCGCCTCCACCTCCGCCTAGTCAACAGGAGGACACCCAGAGCCAGATGGGCGAGGGTAGTCATTTGACGGGGGCTATGCAGACTATCCCCGTTCTTGCTGAGGATCGTGACGAGATCGATCGCCGGCTGAATGCTTTCCGCAAGCATAAGCCACCTACCTTCGACGGATCATATGATCCCATTGCTGCTGCCAGATGGTTACAGGCGCTGGACAAGATTTTCCGGATCATGCAGTGCACCGATCCGCAGAAGCTGCTGTTCGCCACATACATGCTGGAGGGCGAGGCCCATGAGTGGTGGACCAACCTGTCTCAGGTCTATGAGAAGCAAGGTCATGTGATGACATGGCCATTCTTCGAGGAGAGCTTCCTGGGTCAGTACTTCCCTTATGACTCACAGGAGAGGAAGCAGGGGGAGTTTGACCGGTTGGTACAGGGCTCGTTGTCTGTTGACGAGTACCTGGCCAAGTTTAATGAGCTGGTCAAGTTCTCTCATTTCCGCATGGCGAGACCGACTCCCGTTTTTCTGGCGGCCAAGTTCCGGAGGGGACTTAATGAGGACATTGCTGGACATCTCGCTGGTTCTGCTTCGAGAGACTTCGGAGCGTTGGTGCAGCAGTGCCGCGACATCGAGGACTACTGCCGTGCGAGTCAGGCCAAGAGGGCCAAGGTTGAGGTGCCGCAGAGCGCTGGTGGTTCTACTCCCTGGAAGAACAAGAATTTTGCCAACAAGGGTAAGGGCAAACCGTTGGCGGCTAAGCAAGCGCCGAATCAGTTCAGAAAGACTGCTGCTCCGGGGAACGCCGCTAGACCTCCTGCTCCCAGATGTTCGGGATGCGGGAAGTCACATTTTGGGCCGTGCTCTACCGGACAGTTGATATGCTTCCAGTGTGGCAAGGAGGGCCACTATTCCAGAGATTGCCCGACGGCGAGAGTTGCTGCAGTGCAGGCTGTGCCATTGCAGATGGTTCCTACTGGGGCGCCAGCCGTGCCACCTACTACCGGACGAGTCTACACACTTGATCGTCAGCAGTCGGACAGAGCTCCGAACCTGGTCAGAGGTACTGTTACCATTGGTGGATCAGCTATTGATGTTTTATTTGATTCCGGGGCAACGCACTCTTTTGTTGCCACCCCTATTGCTGTGGGGCTTGAGTTGCCCAATGATGTGCTTTCTCCACCGATGCGGGTTACCACTGCCACCGGAGGAAAATGTTTGACCTCCACTGTTCATCGCGATGTAGCGTTTCAGTGGGATGGCCGTGACTTCTTGGTAGATCTGATAGGATTACCGATGGCCAACCTTCAAATTATTCTGGGCATGGATTGGTTGTCCAGAAACTGTGCAATGATTGACTGTTGTGCCAAGAAAGTGGTGATGTCTCCGGGTGGGTCCACAGCCAGTTCCTCACCGTTCATTTCAGTCCTGCAGGCGAGGAGGGCCTTGAGAGCAGGGGCATTTGGCTATGTCATGTTGGGAGGTTTGGTGAGTGGGACACAGGAGGATCTCACTGGCATTCCTGTGGTGAAGGAGTTCCTCGAGGTGTTTCCTGAGGAGATTCCTGAGTTTCCACCACAGAGGGAGATAGAGTTCTCCATCGACCTATTGCCTGGTGTGGGGCCTATATCGTTGGCTCCATACCGGATGTCGCCACCAGAGTTGGCGGAGCTGAAGAAGCATATCGAGGAGCTTTCAGCAAAAGATTTTATTCGGCCGAGTGTGTCTCCCTGGGGAGCACCGGTCATATTTGTGAAAAAGAAAGATGGAACCATGCGATTGTGCACCGACTACAGACAATTGAACAAGGTGACAATCAAGAACAAGTACCCTCTTCCACGCATTGATGATTTGCTGGATCAGCTCAGGGGTGCTTGTGTGTATTCCAAGATTGATCTCCGGTCCGGTTACCATCAGATACGGGTAAAGCCGGAGGATGTTCCAAAGACAGCGTTTCGCTCGAGATACGGGCACTACGAGTACTTGGTGATCCCGTTTGGACTCACCAATGCACCCGCAGTGTTCATGGACTACATGAACAGAATTTTCCAGCCGTACCTGGATCAGTTTGTGATCGTCTTCATTGACGACATCTTGATTTACTCCAAGACGGAGGAGGAGCATACCGAGCACTTGAAGATTGTGTTGCAAGTGCTAAAAGAGAAAAAGCTCTATGCGAAGCCGTCAAAATGTGAGTTTTGGCTCAAGGCGGTGAAATTTCTGGGTCATGTGATTTCTGCTAATGGAGTTGCAGTTGATACTAACAAGATTGAGGCCGTGATGGATTGGGAGAGGCCCAAGACGGTTACAGAAGTAAGAAGCTTCTTGGGTTTGGCAGGTTACTATCGGAGGTTCATAGAAGGATTCTCCAAGATGGTGCTACCGATGACTCGCCTTACCCGAAAGGAGACTCCATTCGTGTGGACACATGAGTGTGAGGAATGTTTCCAGGAGTTGAAGGAGAGACTGACTACTGCTCCTGTGTTAGTCCTTCCTGATCCTGCGGAGCAATTCGAGTTATACTGCGATGCCTCTAGTAAAGGACTTGGCTGTGTGCTGATGCAGAAAGGGAAAGCGGTTGCTTACGCTTCAAGACAGTTAAAACCTCATGAGGAAAACTACCCGACTCACGACTTGGAGTTGGCAGCCATTGTTTTTGCTTTCAAGATTTGGAGGCATTACCTGTTTGGCATGAAGTTTGCTGTATTCAGTGATCACAAGAGCCTGAAATATCTGTTTGACCAGAAGGAGTTGAACATGAGACAGCGTAGATGGATGGAGTTCTTGAAGGACTACGACTTTGAGTTGAGGTATCACCCTGGCAAGGCCAATGTGGTAGCCGATGCTTTGAGTCGGAAATCCGTGAGCTTATCTAGCTTAATGATGAACGACTACGAGGTGATCGGGAAGTTCAGAGACTTGAGAGTGAACTCCTTGTTTGGGGGTGCACTACTTGAAATGGAGACAGCAGAAGTGATTAATGAGCTGATGGAAAAGATCAAAGAGGCGCAAGTGCAAAGAGAGTGCCTTGATTATGTGAAGAACCAGGACGGTGTGTCTTGGAATGAGGACGGATTGCTGCTGTTCCAGATGAGGATTGTTATTCCTCGAGGGCCTTTGACCGAAGAGGTTATGGCAGAGGCTCATAAAGGCCGGTTCACTATCCACCCTGGTGCTACGAAAATGTATCAGGACTTGAAAAGGAATTTTTGGTGGCCGGGCATGAAGAAGGACATAGCGGTCTACGTGTCCAAATGCCTTATTTGCCAGAAAGTGAAGATCGAGCACCAGAAACCGTCTGGTAAACTTCAACCTCTTGAGATTCCACAGTGGAAGTGGGAGAGTATTTCCATGGACTTCGTGGTGGGATTGCCAAAAACTCAGGCTGGTTGTGACTCTATCTGGGTCATTGTGGACAGATTGACCAAGTCTGCCCATTTTCTTCCAGTGAAGGTGAGCTTCACTACAGAGCAGTTGGCCAAGCTATATGTCCGCGAGATCGTGAGGCTTCACGGGGTGCCCGAGAGTATCATCAGTGATAGGGACCCGAAGTTCACATCTCGGTTCTGGGAGGCACTGCAGGAGGCTTTTGGTACGCAGTTGAGATTGAGTACCGCCTATCACCCTCAGACTGACGGACAGACTGAGCGGACCATCCAGACATTGGAGGACATGTTGAGAGCTTGCACGTTGGAGCAGGGTTCTGCATGGGATAGGTACCTTCCGTTGGTTGAATTTTATTACAACAACAGTTTTCATGCTAGTCTGGGCATGGCACCCTACGAGGCGCTGTATGGTAGGAGGTGTCGGACTCCTACTTGCTGGTCTGAGGTTGGAGATAAAGAGCTATTCGGCTTGGACTTTGTCCAAGATACTACCCTTCAGATCCAGATGATCAGGGAAAAGTTGAAGCAGGCGCAGAATCGTCAGAAAAGCTACTACGATGTCAAGCATCGACCACTGGAGTTCAGTGAGGGTGAGCACGTGTTTGTGAAACTTTCACCTGTCACCGGTGTTGGACGGGCACTCGGCGTGAGGAAGTTGAGCCCGCGATTCATAGGGCCCTACCAGATCCTTGGTAGAGTAGGACCAGTTGCCTATCGACTCGCCTTACCTCCGAACCTCGCCAACATCCACGACGTGTTTCACGTGTCTCAGCTTCGAAAATACATAGCAGACCCTTCGCACGTGGTGCAGCCGGATGATGTGGAGGTTCGGGAGAACCTAAAGACTCCCGTCGGACCACTCAAGATTCTCGATCGTGGCGAGAAGCAGTTGAGGAGCAAGATCATTCCGATGGTCAAAGTGCAATGGTCAGGAAGAACTCCTGAGGAGTGTACCTGGGAGCGAGAGGATGAGCTTCTCCGACAGTATCCCGACTTTCGAGACAGGTATGTTTCTGATTTTGAGGACAAAATCCTTAAAAAGGTGGGGTGAATGTAAGAACCCGCACCGCTAATTAAGGTGATTAGTAAGTTAATTATGATAATTAGGAAATAATTCCATAATTGACCCTAATAATTATTAATGGGCTTAGATAATTATATTGAGCGAGTAAAAATGCTGAAAGTCGCTTTTCGGAAGAAAAGCGCAGATACCGGTTCTGCTACTCGGTATAAATGCGTACCGGAAAAGTATCCCGGAAAATTATAACGAATGCATGATAATTACTAAAATATTATGTAGGACTTGTAAAACAAGTTTCAAGTCAAAACGACGTAATCTGATGCCAGAACTGATACTGGCTATGGAAAAGCGCGTACCGGAAAGGTGCTCCGAAAAATAAAATAAAAATATGACAAATCTTAGAAAAATGCGTAGGTCTAGATTCCAAAGTTTGGGATCAATATCTTTTACTTTGCTATTAAGGCTAATACTGCGCGTTTAGTGGCCATGTGCCTATAAATAGACACATTAGCACACAACCCTAGGAGACCTTATTTTTGAACGTGAAGTTGGTGGCTGAAGGGGGGTGGTTCTGTTTCATTCTTTTCCTTCAACCCTTGAGGAGCAAGTCTTCACCTTTGGCTTGGTTTCTCCTCCTTCTTCCTTCCTACACACTTGTGATCATCCTTGTGAGAGTGAAAGGAGTGTTCTTGGGCAGTGTCCACTGCTGGGTGTGTGTAGTTAGTGAGCTGAGTTTGAAGCTTTAGTGATGGCTACTTTGTGGTAGTCATTGTAAGCTTCAAAGTGCCTTCTTGTGGTGTAAGAACCCATCTTGAAGTGTCATTTTCGTGCTCCTACTTAGGCTGAGTTTGAGGAACCTTGGGAGAGCTCCAAGAGCACAACTTGCCTCTGTTTTGAGCTTTGGTAAGTTACCTCACCATGATCATGAGTTTATTTTGCTTAAAGTTGGTGTCTTGGCATGTAAAAAGTTAAAATGAAGTAACCAACACCTAAATGAACTTGTATATGCTTAAAGATACATGCTTTAACGTGTACATGTGTTAAAAGTTGGACCTTTGGGATGGATATCCACGAAATGCAGAAACTGCATTCTGTCGTGAGATATCCGGATATTTGTCGAACAGATATCCGGATATCAGTATCCGGATATGGTATCCGGATATTGATATCCGGATATGGGATCTGCGTATCCGGATATGTCCAGTGTGATATCCGGATATGGCATATCCGGATATGCCCCTTCTGATATCCGGATATCCTGGGTTCTGCGCAAACAGTAGCTTCACTGCATGAACAGTAAGCTATTGGGTGTGTGTGGACCCTAGTTTAAGGAAGTTGAACTTATGTAATAAATGGACTAAGTCAGAATCACATGATTAAGGGCTTATGGCTTTGTTGGAAGCCTTAAGACGTAAAACGTAAAGGAAAGGCGTAGTCTTTAAGTTGTATGCTTGTGATGCATTAATATTGACTTGTTAATGGTCCATATCAGATTGTGATACTGCTGTTTGTGGACTAGTGAGTGGTTGGACTCTTGGCTTGGATAGCTAGCTTACAAGGTAAGCTTTCGTGTCCTCGGTTTAGCCATTTTGATGTTCCACCATGTCCCATGGGGATGGGTTTATGCATGCTGTGTTACATGCTTTGATTATTTTGGAAATGCTGTTGAGCTGTTTATATGTAATGAGCTATTATGATATGCATGTGGTGTCCACCTAGACGGCAATCCTGAGTATGTAGTACATACAAGATGGAGAAGCATGTGGGTGAGGTGCAGGTAGTATCCATGTACTCATGTAGGCATAGACGTATTCCTACATTTCTCTGGCCAGTAGATTTGAAAGCACACATGACATGATTAATTGCTGCATCGCATGATTTTAGAACTTATACTGTAATACTGTTTTTAGAACTTATATTACACATGTAAGTGAGCTTGGGGTGGAGACTCCTTGAGGACCCCTTGTCTTACTGAGATTTCTTGTTAGAGATCTCACCCCACGTTTGGGGACGCTTATTTCAGGATCAGGTAATGTTGAGGGCTCGGGTGGCAGGAGGCCAGAGCTGAGTTGATTTGATGATATGCTGACTGCTGTTTTTATTTCCGACTGTTGTTTATGTTTTCTGTTGAGTTCATGTTATGACTGTTATTGGGTTTTGTTGCCTTATTTGGTGAGCATGGGGTTTGTCCATGCCACATGTTTGACTTTGGTCTTTTAGGTTAATGTTGTAATTAAAGTATCAGGATTTTGACCCAGGCTACTTGTGTAGACCTGTGGCTTTAGATACTCACTTATTATATTTATGTACGAGGTATTCAGTTAGTTGTCTTGCAATTTACATACAGGCAGTATTTTTATGAAAATGATTAAGTAATCAAGTTGGTTAAGTTAATGACGTCATAATTGAATTAAAGAAAAAGTTATTCCGCATTTTAATTAAGCGTGGCTTAATACGATAGTGTGTTAACAATCCGGGTTAACACGGGCTGTTACACATAGAATACAAGCTTGTAGCCCCTTGGAATTTCTAAATGTTAAACATGCCAATATGTGTCTGCTTACGTGAAAGGTCTTCAAGATCACCAATACATACGCATGACTTATTTCCATAATTATTAATAAAATTGTTCTGGATACTCACCTTAGACCTACTAATTGAGCTTAATCTCTTAAATCCTACATCTGAAACTTTTTAGAGGACATACATGACAAGATATAGAGACTTACCACTAGGACATTTCACTTTTCCTGCACTGATGTCCCTGTACACTGATAGTGGTCAGCATCACTTGTCTCAGGACAAGACATGACTTGATGAGATAGCTCATGGGACTGACTAGTTGGCTCCCAGATGCTGGAGAGGGCTCTCCTCTCTAAATACCGCCTTCACATGGAGAGGGATCCTCTCTTTTACTCTCTACCTATGTTGTTACTCTGTCCCTCTGCAGACACATCTTGGCCATACACACACCCCTCCTTTATTCACACCATAAGATAGTGGTCAGCAAGAAGCACGAATACTCCAAAAAATAGGAAGAGTCGTGTCCGACACGGCGACACGCTCCGACACGGTGTTGGATACGCGATCAACTTTTTCCGACACACGAATTTGTCCGAGTCTGACACGCTCCGACACGGTCAAATGGCATTTTCGTAAATTTTTATTTTTTTAAAAAAAAAATTATTTTTTAAAAAAATTAAAATATATTAATAAAGCTTCTACATGAACATATTAATTTTCTCCCTTTTTTCCTTTAAGTAAATAATAGATCATCTCAGCACCATAGTTGTCATTCCTGTCACGCTCTTACCATGTCTCCTCATCCCTAATCTCTCTCTAATCTGATCTGATCTCTCTCTCTTTCATCCTAGTTCTTATTTTTTTTATTAAAGCTTCCATCTTTTATAATGTTTGATTGTGTTCTTGATGTTCTTATTTTACAGTGTATTCTTTTAGTTTATATTTTTGCCTTTTGTGAAGAATACTGCTACAATTTTTGGTATTGGGTGTCGGTGAATTTTTTTGCTGCCGTTGCCATTGGTTACATCAGATTTTTATTTTATTTTTTTATTTTTTTTCTTCCTTTATGTAACACATTGGATTCCGAATTTGAATCAATTTTTCTTATGTGGTTTTGGATTGGAAAGGAAAGTTAAAAGATATTTTGATGGGTATTGTTAATTTTTTTGTTTTTTGTTAAATTATTGAATATTAAATGAAATATACACTATATAATTTAAAAATATTATCTGTACCAAAAAAAAAATATATTATTTAATATTAAAACGTATCCCAACATGTCGAAATCCATAATTTTTTAAGATTGATGTGTCGGAGTGTCGTGTCGTATCGTATCACGTGTCGCGTGTCGTGTCGGTGCTACATAGGTGGTCAGCATCCGATGTTTGATGTACACTAGATTAATAATCTGATAGGATTATGTTATCATATCATATGCTCGAGATGATCAGATAGTGATCGGATATGATATAAATACACAAAAATACCCTTTATAATATAATCCATATAATTTTTTTGAATTGAGTAGTAAAGTGTTTTTTTTAACTTATTTATATACTAATTCAAATTTTAAATAATTAAAAAAATATAAAATTCATAATTTTAAATAAAATATATCAGAAATACATAAAACTCAATCTCAATACACAAGTTTTTTCTAACTTCAAAGTAGAGTTGGCAAAACGGGCCAACCCGACCCGACCCGAGCCAACCCAAAAAAAAAACAAGCCGGGTTAGGGTTGGCTCGAAAGGAATTTTGATTTGATTTATAGTTAGAGATGTGGTACGCGGAACTAGAAACATAAGTATTATATGTTTGATTGATCTTTTGTTGGACAATGATGTTTAATTTATTTTTTTTCATATTAAAATATTTGAAATTGATATCATTTTTACAAGTATTTACCAAAAAAGAGAGTATATTTATAGTTTTTTTAATATAAATTATAAGTTTACATACACTTACCGGGTCATGCAGTTGAACCGATGACCCACTGGTTGAACCGCGGTGACCCAGTACCTTGACCGGATCCATTATCGAGTCGGTTTAATTATATTGATTATAAGGAATGATTGTGAATCATTAGATTTAATTCTGATCTAATAATGATCAAGTTGATTATAAAAGTAATAAACTTTTATGGTAGTAAATATATTCCCCCCACTTAATCATGTAACGTCATGTCATTAAAAAAATTTGACTTAGAAAAACTATTTCAAAAGTCATATTTTTTATCTACAAAAAAAAGTCAAATTTTATTTTTATAAAATGGAAAAAAGTTTTTAATAATCGAATTCATTAAATATATCTACCCCTCATTAATGACTTTCCATATTTTTTATTGACTTATAGAAAAACTTTTCATGTGTCGCATTGAATAGGGTGTTATAAATATCTAAAAAAATAAATAATAAAATAAGAACATGATAAAAGATTTTGGGAATACATGATTTTCATATGGGAAAAATGTTTATCATTTTAAAGGACACAACTTATATCTTTTCACTCTCACAAAGAGGTGGGACCCACACCTTTATTTTTTTTGTCAATTCTCTCTCCTTCTTTATCTATCTCTTAAAATGATACAACTTTACATTCTTTAAAATGACACACACTTTACCCTTTTCATATATACGTAAGAGATAAAGACATACCGGATCTCGATGATGAGACGTTAACACCAGTCATTTTTTTAATATTATAATTGACTCTTAATAATTCTAACAGGACAATCTTGCATGGTGGTACTCTCTTTGGGGGTTGGCGGAAGATGAGACTGTAAGTCCATAAGAATTTATGAGTTGTCGTGTAATGGAGGAGCGAGGGAGGGGATAAAGGGCATGGTTCTATGAAATTTTTATCCCCTTTACGATTAATGTACTTTTCAAAATTCAAACAAGTGGGAAAGCCTATGACATAGAATACAAGCTTGTAGCCCCTTGGAATTTCTAAATGTTAAACATGCCAATACGTGTCTGCTTACGTGAAAGGTCTTCAAGATCACCAATACTTACGCATGACTTATTTCCATAATTATTAATAAAATTGTTCTGGATACTCACCTTAGACCTACTAATTGAGCTTAATCTCTTAAATCCTACATCTGAAACTTTTTAGAGGACATACATGACAAGTCATAGAGACTTACCACTAGGACATTCACTTTTCCTGCACTGATGTCCATGTACACTGATAGTGGTCAGCATCCCTTGTCTCAGGACAAGACATGACTTGATGAGATAGCTCATGGGACTGACTAGTTGGCTCCCATATGCTGGAGAGGGCTCTCATCTCTAAATAGCCCCTTCACATGGAGAGGGATCCTCTCTTCTACTCTCTACCTATGTTGTTACTCTATCCCTCTGCAGACACATCTTGGCCATACACACACCCCTCCTTTATGCACACCATGAGATAGTGGTCAGCAAGAAGCACAGATACTCCAAAAAATAGGAAGAGTCGTGTCCGACACGGCGACACACTCCGACACGGTGTCGGACACGTGATCAACTTTTTTTGACACGTTGACCATTCCGACACGCGAATTTGACCGAGTCTGACACGCTCCGACACGGTCCAATGGAATTTTCGTAAATTTTTTAATTTTTTTTAAAAAATTATTTTTTTAAAAAAATTAAAATATATTAATAAAGCTTCTACATGAACATATTAATTTTCTACCTTTTTCCTTTAAGTAAATAATAGATCATCTCAGCACCATAGTTGTCATTCCTGTCACGCTCTTACCATGTCTCCTCATCCCTAATCTCTCTCTAATCGGATCTGATCTCTCGCTCTTTCATCCTAGTTCTTTTTTTTTATTAAAGCTTCCATCTTTTATAATGTTTGATTGTGTTCTTGATGTTCTTATTTTACAGTGTATTCTTTTAGTTTATGTTTTTGCCTTTTGTGAAGAATACTGCTACAATTTTTGGTATTGGGTGTCAGTGAATTTTTTTGCTGCCGTTGCCATTGGTTACATCAGATTTTTATTTTATTTTTTTATTTTTTTCTTCCTTTATGTAACACCTTGGATTCCGAATTTGAATCAATTTTTCTTATGTGGTTTTGGATTGGAAAGGAAAGTTGAAAGATATTTTGATGGGTATTATTAATTTTTTTATTTTTTGTTAAATTATTGAATATTAAATGAAATATACACTATATAATTTAAAAATATTATTTAATATTAAAATATATCCCAACATGTCGAAATCCATAATTTTTTAAGATTGATGTGTCGGAGTGTCGTGTCGTATCGTATCACGTGACGCGTGTCGTGTCGGTGCTACATAGGTGGTCAGCATCCGATGTTTGATGTACACTAGATTAATAATCTGATAGGATTATGTTATCATATCATATGCTCGAAATGATCAGATAGTGATCGGATATGATATAAATACACAAAAATACCCTTTATAATATAATCCATATAATTTTTTTGAATTGAGTAGTAAAGTGTTTTTTTAACTTATTTATATACTAATTCAAATTTTAAATAATTAAAAAAATATAAAATTCATAAATTTAAATAAAATATATCAGAAATACATAAAACTCAATCTCAATACACAAGTTTTTTCTAACTTCAAAGTAGGGTTGGCAAAACGGGCCAACCCGGCCCGACCCGAGCCAACCCACATTTAACCCAAAAAAAAAACAAGCCGGGTTAGGGTTGGCTCGAAAGGAATTTTGATTTGATTTATAGTTAGAGATGTGGTATGCGGAACTAGAAACATAATTATTATATGTTTGATTGATCTTTTGTTGGACAATGATGTTTAATTTATTTATTTTCATATTAAAATATTTGAAATTGATATCATTTTTACAAGTATTTACCAAAAAAAAAGTATATTTATAGTTTTTTTAATATAAATTATAGGTTTACATACACTTACCGGGTCATGCAGTTGAACCAATGACCCACTGGTTGAACCGGTGACCCAGTACCTTGACCGGATCCATTATCGAGTCGGTTTAATAATATTGATTATAAGGAATGATTGTGAGTCATTAGATTTAATTCTGATCTAACAATGATCAAGTTGATTATAAAAGTAAGAAACTTTTATGGTAGTAAATATATTCCCTCCTTCATGCTTTATTATTATAACATTTTCCATATTATCACTTAATCATGTAACGTCATGTCATTAAACAAATTTGACTTAGAAAAACTATTTCAAAAGTCATATTTTTTATCTACAAAAAAAAGTCAAATTTTATTTTTATAAAATGGAAAAAAGTTTTTAATAATCGAATTCATTAAATATTTCTACCCCTCATTAATGACTTTCCATATTTTTTATTGACTTATAGAAAAACTTTTCGTGTGTCGCATTGAATAGGGTGTTATAAATATCTAAAAAAATAAATAATAAAAACTAGGTTGTTTTAAATAATTTATTTAATATTTGAACTCCATAGGAAGGTAATTAATGCATTTCGCGAATTTTCTAATTCATGCATTAAATATACGAAATATTTAAAAGATTATAATCTTTTATTATTAATGATTCACTTTTCAATAAATAAATTGCATATTTGCTATAATATTTAGTAAACCGAACTTTCATTTATTCTCTCTTATAAAAGCCTGGCATCATAGAAGAGTGAGATATATAATCCAAAAAAAAAAAAAACATTTAATATTTGAACTCCATAGGAAGGTAATTAATGCATTTCGCGAATTTTCTAATTCATGCATTAAATATACAAAATATTTAAAAGATTATAATCTTTTATTATTAATGATTCACTTTTCAATAAATAAATTGCATATTTGCTATAATATTTAGTAAACTGAACTTTCATTTATTCTCTCCTATAAAAGCATGGCATCATAGAAGAGTGAGATATATATCCATAGCTTCTTTTTTATTTTTATTTTGACACAAAGAGCTTCATTCGTAGCATACAAGGTTTTTTCCTTATTCATCATCACTTTTCTTTTTTACAGTTCATCATCACTTTCGTTAAACCTTAGATTTGATTAATGAAAAAAAGCATTTTCACCCTCCCGTTTTCAAACCTTTTCTCTGATTTTGCGATGACAAATAAAGGAATTTCTATCCATATTTTCGAAATTTTGAGCCCTTCCATTTGTAGCTAACCCACAACAATTTATTTTCATTTTTATGCATATTTTTAAACTAAATAGGTCTGAAAAAAATTATAGTTGTTGTATTATTATTATTATTTTAACATTTGCTAGCTCTTCAATTCTTAAAGCTTCTTCTATATAGAGTACGGTGAATTACTAAGTATTTTATTTATCATTTTTTGTGACTGCTTTAGGAAATTTCAGTTGCTTCCTGAGGTCATTATGTCAACTGAAGGAACTCATTCGCGTCAGGTACTCCCTTGTTCTGATACATGTTTGATATACAAAAACTTGGCCGAATGGATTTTTTTATTTTCAGTTGTGTTTATGCTTATATATTTATTATTATATGGGAAAAATTATATTTACAAAAAATTTGTTTATAAACTACACTATATTTTACCGATAAGATATTCATGAGTGAAGTCTTACCGATGAGGCATAATATAATTTATAAATTTGTAAAAAAAAAGTTTATCAATATAATCATCCTTTTATTAAATATATATTACAATAGTTTTGAGAAAGATTTACATAGTGAAATTTTATTTAATGACAAAAGTATAGAGTTTGCAATTTGCAATACCCACGCATATTAGATGTTGATTTTAGCCAGGATATTAAAAAAAAAAAATCAACCTTGTGAAAGTGGAAAGATTGATGACTGTGAACTAATTAACATTAGTATCTTCAATTTAAACCCGAAACTCTTTACATTAATACTATTGATCTTTATTCACCTTAAAGAAAAGGATAGAAAAGAAAAGAAAAGATTATATATATATATATATATATATATATATATATATATATATATATATATATATTTTATTCACCTTAAAGAAAAGGATAGAAAAGATTTACATTAATACTATTGATCTTTATTCACCTTAAAGAAAAGGATTAAAGAAAAGAAAAATTAGAAATATATATATATATATATATATATATATATATATATATATATCACCTTAAAGAAAAGGATAGAATATATATATTTACATTAATACTATATATATTTATCCATTATAAGAAAAGGATAGAGAGAGAAAAGAAAAGATTATATATATATTTATAATTAATACTATTGTCTTTATTCACCTTAAAGAAAAGGATATAAATATATATATATATATAAAGATTTACATTAATACTATTGATCTTTATTCACCTTAAAGAAAAGGATAGAAAAGAAAAGAAAAGATTATATATATATTTACATTATATACTATTGATCTTTATAAACTTTTTTGCAAATTCACCTTAAAGAAAAGGATAGAAAAGATTTACATTAATACTATTGATTTCTTTATTCACCTTAAAGAAAAGGATAGAAAAGAAAAGAAAAGATTATATATATATATATATTAATATATTATCTTTATTCTACCTTAAAGAAAAGGATAGAAAAGATTTACATTAATAATATTGAAATCTTTATTCACCTTGGAAGAAAATATATAGTTTAAAAGATAAAAGAAAAGATATATATATATATATATATATATATATATATATATATATATATATAGATATTAATTGGTTCCTTCTTAGGTACACCTGTGGGAAGGTCCAGATTAAAAAAGATCAATGGTGTCACATGCTTACAAATCAGAAATTAAGTCGTTGATCTTTTTTGATCTAATGGCTCTGAAGTACATGAGGTGTCAAACTTCCACAACCAAAATTTGACACCGGTGTCAAAGGAAAGTACGTATGAAAATGACATCATATGTATGCTTTATATTAATTATAGAAAAAAAATATGTGTCATTTTAAAAAATATAAACTTAGATCCTTTTAAAAAAATATAGATATAATTATTTTTAATATTTTTTCTATTTTTAATTTTTCAGTGGGGCCTACATCTCTTTGTGTTTCTCCTTAAAAGGGCTTAAGTTTGTTATTTTAAAAGACATATACTTTTTACTTAATTATATATCATTGTGTATTTTGAAACTTAGTTAACTCTAAAAAAACTACAATTAATTAATTAGCAATTGGCTTCTTATTATTAATTTTCTTCTCTTCATAATTAAGATCTATTAACAATATTAATTCATTGTTATTTGTCATCAGAGGACCATTGCTGCACCTCCAGTTCAGTTATCCAATGGCGTTGGGAGGTAATTATAATTAGCATGGTTGTTTATAATTATATTTTATTTTCAGAATTTATTTTCTGCCTTAATTTCTTTAATTCATATTATGTTAAAGCAGGAATTATGTTCTCATATACACTGAGACTACTCGACAAATATGGTTCCAAGAAGTGGTGGGCCCTGGAGGGTCCTATTTTGTTGGTGGAGGGTCCCTCACTCAACCTGGGCTCCCTAATAGTAATACCCAACAGGTTTATATATGACTATTTTTTTTTTTAATTTTCAATGTTGAGAAAAATGCTTTTAATTTAACAACTTAATTAATTTAAGGGAAATATAATAATCATGTAACATTCTTGCAACAAGGATCTGATTTTGTATCGTAATTTTTATTTTTATTTTTAAGCGTGGGATCCATATTAGAATTGTGTATGCAGAAAAGTGCTCTTGTCATGTGACATGACAAAAAACGAACCCTTAATTTAATTAGGTGAAAATTATTTCAACAGTGCATGCCTAATTAACTATACCAATAAATTAGAAGATATTATTAATTAGTACCGTGCATATAGATGACAATGACAGTAGAAAGCAACAACCTGCCATTGAGAGAGCTTCAGATGGGTAGATTTAATCGAGATGGTCAAGGCAGCATAAACCATTCTCCACCGAGGTAGATTTTTCTATATTATAACATGGAACATTGACATATGTTGATATTATTCTCAACATATTAACAAAGCTATATTTATAGCTAGTACGGTCTATCGTATGCAGTGTTTTATGTCTGATATTCAAAATGAACCTGTCACCAATGTAGGTCTATAGAAAACTCAGTATATGATCCAGAATATCAGAGAATGGGCTTACCTCTTGACCCCCATTTAAGAATGTTTGCTATGGCCTATCCTAATAATGGTATGTTTTTATTCTATAATTTGACATGTAATGCTAATTCTTTGAGATTTTTGTTGTATGTGTGTCTATATATATATATATATATATATATATATATATATATATATATATATATATATATATATATATATATATAGGGAATGTTATATTTACAAATTTTTTGTTTACAAATTATATTACGTCTGATCGGTCATACTTCAATCAAAAGTGTATAACCGGTGATACTTAGTGTAATTTATAAAAAAAATTGTAAACGGATCTTTTCCATATATATATATATATATATATAAGAGTTATATTTAGAAAAAAAAAATTACAAATTCTAACAAATTATATTATGTACTATGAATAGTATATTGTATGCTGAAATATATTACCCTACATATATAGTATAATTTATAAAAATTTATAAAAATAACATTCCCAATATACATATATAAAGCCTTACTCGATCTGTGTGCTTATGAATGTATATTGATGTCAGCAGGTAACAATGACGCGCCGGGTCCTAATTGATCGCATGTAATGAGTTCGATTGGTAGAAACTAGATCGACCATTCATATATGCTATATATGAGCCATAAAAATTTAGACAATTTTATGAGATTCAAATAAGCTTTTCTAAGTACTTGGTTATGAAATTTGGACTTGGTACTCTGATTTGTGTTCAGAGATTTTGTTTTGTAGAAAAATTTGTGGACCTGTTTTGTGGTTTGCTTTGACTTGACTATTGAATCTATATGGAACTTTATTGTCACCTATTCATTTGGTAATTTTGTCAGATTCTATCACTATGGATGGGTTTAGTTTGCTCATTTTGTTAGGTAAATATTATCATGGGCAAGATCCTTTGACACCGGCGTCAAACTTTAAAATTTGACACCAAATCCTAACCGTTAATTTCCGTCAATCAACGGTAATCATTTACTGGGAATTACACATATTAATTAATCATTAATTGCCAATAAATGATAACCTTTGATTGGCGGAAATCAACGGTTAGGATTTGGTGTCAAATTTCAAAATTTGACACCGGTGTTAATGGATCCTATCCCATATTATCACGTGACATTCGATTTTAGTTTTTTACCCCATCAAAAGGGAAAATGTAGATGGTATGTTGATAATTTCTGTCTAATGGATAACTTGTTATATTTGATGAACTTGATTATTAAAATTAACCTACGAATTTATATGAGTTATCCTGTAATGGCGGAGTGAGGGAGGGATCAGGGGACATGGTTACTTGAAATTTTTATCCACTCACCATTAGTGTACCTTTCAGTATTCGAGCAAGTGGAAAAGTCTCTTTAAGACATAGAACACAAACTTGTAGCCTCGTGTTAATTGTATTTCCTAAATATGGGCTATTGATATTCTTTTATATCTGCTTTTGATCTATTATGTATTGGGCCTGAGATATTAAACATGTTTAATGAGGTCTGTACCTATGACCCACCTTTATGCAACAAGCAACACAACTTAAATCGATGTCCTTTTTTCACCAAAAAAAACGATGTCCTTTTTAAGCTGTGAAGGCATTTTTTTATATCTAAAGTGAAGGGATATTGCTTGACATACGTGACATTTGTGAACTCACTCAAAAGTTCTAGACTTTCCTTGTTTAATCGGTTTGGTTTTTGAAGATTCAATTCGACAAATGAGGGACATGTTAGTTTGCACATAATATATCATGTTCATAAATAATAAAATAAGAACATTATAAAAGATTTTGGGAATAAATGATTTTCATATGGGAAAAATGTTTATCATTTTAAAGGACACAACTTATATCTTTTCACTCTCACAAAGAGGTGGGACCCACACCTTTATTTTTTTTTTGTCAATTCTCTCTTCTTCTTTATCTATCTCTTAAAATGACACAACTTTACATTCTTTAAAATGACACACACTTTACCCTTTTCATATATACGTAAGAGATAAAGACATACCGGATCTCGATGATGAGACGTTAACACCAGTCATTTTTTAATATTATAATTGACTCTTAATAATTCTAACAGGACAATCTTGCATGGTGGTACTCTCTTTGGGGGTTGGCGGAAGATGAGACTGTGAGTCCATAAGAATTTATGAGTTGTCGTGTAATGGAGGAGCGCTAATTAAGGGAGGGGATAAAGGGCATGGTTCTATGAAATTTTTATCCCCTTTACGATTAATGTACTTTTCAAAATTCAAACAACTTGTAAAACAAGTTTCAAGTCAAAAGCCTATGAGAGGAGCAAGTCTTCACCTTTGGCTTGGTTTCTCCTCCTCTTCCTTCCTACACACTTGTGATCATCCTTGAGAGTGAACTGAGTGTTCTTGGGCAGTGTCCACTGCTGGGTGTGTGTAGTTAGTGAGCTGAGTTTGAAGCTTTAGTGATGGCTACTTTGTGGTAGTCATTGTAAGCTTCAAAGTGCCTTCTTGTGGTGTAAGAACCCATCTTGAAGTGTCATTTTCGTGCTCCTACTTAGGCTGAGTTTGAGGAACCTTGGGAGAGCTCCAAGAGCACAACTTGCCTCTGTTTTGAGCTTTGGTAAGTTACCTCACCATGATCATGAGTTTATTTTGCTTAAAGTTGGTGTCTTGGCATGTAAAAAGTTAAAATGAAGTAACCAACACCTAAATGAACTTGTATATGCTTAAAGATACATGCTTTAACGTGTACATGTGTTAAAGTTGGACCTTTGGGATGGATATCCACGAAATGCAGAAACTGCATTCTGTCGTGAGATATCCGGATATTTGTCGATAGATATCCGGTATATCAGTATCCGGATATGGTATCCGGATATTGATATCCGGATATGGACTGACATATCCGGATATGTCCAGTGTGATATCCGGATATGGCATATCCGGATACGCCCCTTCTGATATCCGGATATCCTGGGTTCTGCGCAAACAGTAGCTTCACTGTATGAACAGTAAGCTATTGGGTGTGTGTAGACCCTAGTTTAAGGAAGTGAACTTATGTAATAAATGGACTTAGTCAGAATCACATGATTAGTTAGGCTTATGGCTTTGTTGGAAGCCTTAAGACGTAAAACGTAAAGGAAAGGCGTAGTCTTTAAGTTGTATGCTTGTGATGCATTAATATTGACTTGTTAATGGTCCATATCAGATTGTGATACTGCTGTTTGTGGACTAGTGAGTGGTTGGACTCTTGGCTTTGATAGCTAGCTTGCAAGGTAAGCTTTCGTGTCCTCGGTTTAGCCATTTTGATGTTCCACCATGTCCCATGGGGATGGGTTTATGCATGCTGTGTTACATGCTTTGATTATTTTGGAAATGCTGTTGAGCTGTTTATATGTAATGAGCTATTATGATATGCATGTGGTGTCCACCTAGACGGCAATCCTGAGTATGTAGTACATACAAGATGGAGAAGCATGTGGGCGAGGTGCAGGTAGTATCCATGTACTCATGAGGCATAGACGTATTCCTACATTTCTGGCCAGTAGAT
>JAVKPL010007357.1:0-29559 GCA_032173675.1 Gastrolobium villosum
CAAGCCCACCTTGAGTTTTTGAACCCTTTAGGGCACAAAGATCTTGTGCGTTCACCTAGCTAGGGTCAAATGCCTCTGCCTTATCCAAGCTTGAAAATGAGAAAGTAACTTCCACGTCGGCCTTCACTTACGTATATAATATCATTAATTTAATTATGTAGATATATATAATGATGCTTAATTTAAAAATCCAACCTGGGCAGCGGTAATTCCTTCTACTTCAACATACTTTCCCTTTTTGAGCTTTTTGTTGCTCATCTTAACTTCTTTTTCTCTAAGAAATTTTAATTCTTCAACAGGCCATTGTACCAATTGTCTCCCATTAGAATCAAGCCACAAGGTTCTTGGAATTGCCTGTAGATTTTAACATAAAAAAATGCACATATATATTTATATATTCCTTTAACATACACAAGTATTTAAAGAAATATGAACTATGACTAGATGCATCATCAATTGAAACAAATATAATTAAACACATAATTATTATTTTAATTTTTAACCTGAATTCCTGCCCAGCCTTTCTTGACGTCATCATTATGGGTATCATCTTGGAAATCAGACTCGTTGGCCCAACCCCACAAGATCCTTCTATTCCTGCTTGGGTCAAAAAATGATTTGGAAGCATAGAAGTTACCATAGTCATATCTAAGGCCACCCCAACCATCCTCTGAAGTGTTATCTGGGATATACTTATCCTTATTCGGAAAATAAGTTCCTAATGTGTAATAATCGAACCTAGTCATGTCAAGGCTATTCTTTAAAACGTGCTTAACATTATTCCCAATCATGGATGTCTCCAACCCTTCTTCCCCCTTCAATGCAACTGGGTAAAAGTCGGGGCACTCCCATATACCCGTATTTGCTTTGGAATGGATCGGGTGTTTGGCCCGGATCCACTTCACAAAATCCTTGCTCCTATACAAGTAGGACATTCCTCTATCCTTCTTTCTGCTACCAACCAACATCCTCCAATGCCCGTCCTTGCTCCACCAAGCGGTTGTCGGGTCACGGAATGCGCTGCCATTCACGCCGGGTTCTGCAACCACAATTGGGTTGAACTGATTGGGTTTTATCCATTTTCTGAGAAGCGGGTCAGATACATTTTCGGGTATGGCATAGCATTGCACCTGCGTGTTTTTCTCGTCAATAATTCCTGTGTAGAGAATCACGGGTCCCTTACCCGGGAGGATAGTGGCTGACCCGGACCAGCACCCGAATTTGTCAAAGGGTTTGGATGGGTAAATAGCGGGTTCAAGTGCTTTCCAGCTGATAAGATCCTTCGATACAGAGTGAGCCCACACAATATTACCCCACACAGAACCGTTGGGGTTATATTGATAGAACAAGTGGTAGTATCCATTGTAATACATGGGTCCTGTATTGTTTGCATTTCCGAATTAATATATAAGATCGTAAAATACAAATATTTGGTGATTGAAATGAAATTAAAAAAAATAAGATTTTTTTTTCCACTCACCATTTGGATCTGAATATGATTTATGTGTCCATTTCATCAATTTAAGCACCATGAAAAAATTAGAAAGCAAAAGTTAGCATTATTGATAATTCTGAGGACACTAATTTACTGAAGCAAACTAAAACAGTTTGAACAACAATCCACCAACAAATTAAGGAAAACCCGTGTTAAGCAACGTAAATGGAAAATAAAATAATTACGATTACAACAAGTGTACAAACTGATGTAAATAAACAAATGGAAAATAACACCAACAATTACGATTACAACAAGTGTACAAACTGATGTAAATAAACAATTCGAGGCGTTGCTCTACAAAATTTATATAGGCGTTGCTCTATATAAATTTATCTTTAAAAGACCTAAATATTGCTGGAATAACTTTATCTCTTGATTGATTGTTTACAAACTCAAGATTCGTTGAAATTATTATTAAATATATATAATAGCAAACAGACAACATGTCTTTTATTAGTACTAGTGGTAATATAATTAAAAAATTATTAAAAGGAATCTCACATAATGTCTAGTATTGAGATTAAGCTATGTTTCCCATCATCCATAGTTTTGCTACTGCACAATTACGCAATTAGCTATCAGTTTAGTTTTCTTGAAACTAACATGAGGAAGTTATGCATGAATTTACATGTCATTATCCTCATGTCGTTTCTAATAAATCAGAGAAGTTGGGGACAGAAAATGCCATATTGCTATAGACACTCAGTGAAATAATATTGGATTAAAGCGTGTAATAGTTACAGGAAAAAGTAGCCCCAAGTCATCAATATCAAAACTGTAGATGAGATAATTATTTCATGCTTGCAAAATGCTAATACCCAAACTCACACAAACCCAATTGCCTATAGTAAACATAAACTCAAGCAAATACCAGATGTTAACTGTTACCTTACCTTAGGCACAAACTACAAGATTGTTTTAATTTTATACAGAAGAGTAACAAATATGTGAGCCTTTGAGATGAAACAATTCTTAATTTTGATGTAAATACAAAATGATGAGTAAAAAGAGTTAAACAAAAAGCAGAGCAAATAACGGACACAAAGTCAAAAAAAAAAAAAAAAACCTGCAGCATTAAAAACGAAAAACAAAATATAGGAAGACCATAGATCTGGCAATGAAAAGGGGACAATTCAAAAACGAAATAGGATGAATATATTAAATCCTAATATAAATCAACAATAATTAAAAAAGAAGAAGATATTCGAGTGTGGAAAACAAGTTTCGAAACAGACAGACAAAGAAAGATTCACACATATGCTTTGTTTATCATTTCAAATAGACAGACAGAAAATTATAATCATTGCGAGTTTAATTTGATTATATAAGAAACATGTTAAAAAAATAAAAAATAATATTTTAATTTATGTAAAATAATATAATTTTAACTGATAAAAAATTGTAATACTTGCACTATGGTTTGCCAATGAGTTATTAAATAAAATAAAATCATATCTAACATAATAGTCTAATATAAAAGTAACGCAATTTATCTCGGAAAACAACTTTTGAAATAAAAATATCTCATTTCAAAATGCTGTAAACATGACAAGGTTAAAAATAGTATAAAAAATTAAAAATGATACTGACCGTTAATCCAATTCCTAGGAGGTTGAAAATGATATCCAGTTTTGTGTTGTTCACTCACGGAGATCGCTATAAGAGATTGAAGATGAGGATATACTTTATGAAACGCTTCAGTGCCATTATTTATCAATATCACGCCAAGGGAGAAAATTATTAGAAAGATGACCAGACAGTTTGGGAGAGCCATTAGAAAAGAAGCAATTAAGAAATCAAACAAACACAAGAAGGGAAGAAGCTTCGCATAAATTGCTTCTTAGCAATTAAGAATTTGAAGAAGAAGAAGAATAATAATAAGGAAAAGGCCCCACAATATTAAATTCTGAGAAATTGTTGATTGCATCATCCAATCCAAACAAGGAAATTATTTCTCCATTTACTCTCAATCTCAAATGAAATAAAATATGGAAACAAAATTAAATGTGGCAATCTCCAGAGAGAGAGAGAAGAGGGCAATTTTGGAATCTTGCCACATGATCACTTCCCCTTCTCACTGACCAGCTGAAAGTTTTAACTGAAAACACAAAAGGAAAGAAAGAATCCAATGGCAATGTACGAGGCACTACGCATAAGAAAATAAAATAAAAAAGAACAAATTTATAAAAAAGTGCAATAAAACCG
The DNA here is from genome assembly GCA_032173675.1 of Gastrolobium villosum. NCBI lineage: Eukaryota > Viridiplantae > Streptophyta > Magnoliopsida > Fabales > Fabaceae > Gastrolobium > Gastrolobium villosum. The sequence goes on from JAVKPL010007357.1 coordinate 3,704, forward strand.
AGTCACACAGAGTCAACTCGGATGGTTGGTTACCATAACGATGACTCGAGGCTTGTAACTCTTGCTGGCACCCCAGAGAATCAAAGAGAAGACGGTGAAATGCAGCACGAAAAGCAGGAAGAAGCAAAAGTAGAAAGTTAGAGTGAACGGCGTCGCCGTCGTCGTCGTCGTCGTCATCGTCATCGTCGTGAGTGAAAGTCAATGCCGCGGTAGAATCAAAATGCACTGCCAATAAAGATCTTAAATTTTAACTAAAATCTGTTATGTTTAATATATTTGTTACAAGACAGAGAGAGGGGAAATAAAAATCAAGTGTCACAAAAGATAGTTTCCATTCCCCCGTTATATTTTTTATTTGAGGTAGTAAATAAAAAGCTCTAATATGGATGTTTTTTTTAGAAATTTTATACTTGAAGAAGAAAAAAATTGGTAGATTGAATAAACATAATTTAAATATTACTAGTTTTCAACATTTGGAATCAAATTAGCATTTTGTACAAAATTAAACAATCTAGAACCGAAGCTTCTAGTGATGAAAGATCAATTACTTAATTTATGAAATTTAAGTAACTTAGTTTTGAATGCTAAGTATGAATTAATAATATTATTTTGTAAATCAAATTGTTTTATAAAATATCATAGGCATTTAATAATTTTAATAATGAAAAAAATATATTGCTGAGCGTATTAAAGATATCTCATATTGTCTAATAAATTTTCTAAAATTATTTTTGATTAAAAAAATATCCTACAAAATAAAATAACCTTGTTATTCTGAGATATTTTTTTTATCTTGATATACATGTAACTTCACCGTCAAAAACAATTTATCCTTACAATAATATTTTTTAATGACTATTTTTTTTTTCAAATTAATTACTTTTTAACATATTTTCCTATCAAATACAATATTTATGTTCCTTATTTATTACTTATTATCTATGGACTTTTTATTTTTCTTCAAAATTTTACTCTCTGTTTTTTGGTACTCTTTTTAAATTTCAAATGAGATCGACATCGAATTTAAACTAATTGACAAATAAGTTACATCTATATATTAAATTAGAGTACATTCTTTTGAGAATAATTTAATCTCTTGATCGTACATGCCTTTATATTTTCTAATTCTAAATTTAATATTTTTAAATTAATTATACATGTATTGTTTTTAAAATTTTAAAATTTTTCATAAATTATATTTTCAAGATTCAATTTGATGTTATAGCTGTAAAATACAGTACGACATAATTATTATTGAAAATTTAAAATAAATATCATTCAACCAATTTCCTTTAAGAGTAGATATTTTCCTATAGACTCAAATCGCTTTGACAGCTCATACAGCTTATTGGGAAATTTGTGTTGCCCGTATAGCTGGTTTCCATGGTCTCATTCCAGGCAATGTTCACGAAAAGAATTTGATGTGTGATGTATTGATAGAAACAGACGAAGAAAAGGTGGTAAATTGTGTCAGAATAGCATTTTTTGCGAGTGCTTATTAATTTGACACATCAAATTCACTATATATTTGTTCAAAAAAATATATATATAGAATTTGATGGAAATTATACTTAAAAAGATATGGATCAAATGAAAAAAAAAAAACTTTATATTTTTGGAAAAAATAAATATCCATTTGAGTATATTTATATGAAAGACTCTACTCTCAAAATGCTATAAATATGGCAAAGTTAAAAATAATATAAAAATTAAGAACGATACTTACCGTTGATTCAATTCCTAGGAGGTTAAAAATGATATCTAATTCTATGTTATTCATTCACAGAAATTGTCATAAAAGATTGAAGATAAAAGTATACTTTATGAAAGGCTTGAGTGCCATTATTTATTAATATCACACTAAGAGAAAAAAATTTCTAGAGATGACGAGACATTTTGAGAGTCATTAGAAAAAAACAATTACAAGATCAAATAAAAACAAGGGAAGATTTGTGTAAATGTAGAAAACAGAAATATGATTCTCTTATTAAATAAAATATATTAATTTATTTTTGTTTGACCGAAATTTAAATGATTTTTACAAAATAAATGAATCATTTATTTGAGTATAAAAAAATTATATAATTTGAGATACGACTAAAATAATCAATCAATCAATCAACGAAAATATAAAAGAAAAAAAAAATACTTTCACGTTAAATCTTTACACAATAAAATCATGTAAATAATTAAGTATCTGATGTTTTGTTGTTGAGACAGTCATGTACGGCCCAATAGGTTGGTATGTTTTTCTTAGATCTAGTGTCCTCTACAAGTTATTTATGAATGAGATAACCTTGAGTCGAGTAAATTACTGTGCATATAATACTATAACGGCATTAGCTAATGGGGTATGTGTGCGCGCACAATGACAGCATAACAGTATAAAAAGAGGGTACATACCTTTAAAGTTTACCTTGTATTTATAGAGGTTACCTAGTGTGAATAGGCCTCTAGTGAAGTTCCAGATCTGCTTGCTATGCGATAGCATAAGATTGGTATCCATGAATACCTATCCCTAATTAATATCGATTGATATCTTGAATTGTTAGGCTTAGATGGGCCCTTGTATGGTTCCATGATAGTATCCAATAAAGGAAAAAAAAATCAATAGGAACAAAATACATCAACTGACATATTTTCTGAAAATAAAGAAAAATCTAATTATATGTTTTTAAAAAAATATATAATGTATAATTTTATTTTGAACGATTACTCAATGCGGCGGTAGAATCAAAAGGCTCTGCCAATAAAGCATCTTAAATTTTAATAAAAAAATCTGTTATGTTTAATATATTTGTTACAAGACAGAAGGGAAATAAAAATCACGAGTGTCACAAAAGATAGTTTCCATTCCCCGTTATATTTTTCTATTTTATTCATATATGAAAAGATTTATTTTCGAAAGTGAAATCCACCTCCACACACAGAATTACTGATAATACCTTTGTCGCTTCTGGGACATTCTACGTACGCTGTTTGGTGTTGAGAGTTGGAACAAAAGGAATATGAATAGTAACTTGGAAACTCCATGGATGCATGCAAAACATAATATGAACGCGGGTTCACACGGAAAGTTCGATCATTGATAAAAATGATCATTTAAATTAAAAGTAATACTTTTTACACAAAATTTAATAATATAATATCTTTGATAAAAGATTTAAACTACATTGGTTTATTGCTATTCAGTTTATATAAGCAGATTTCATGCTCCAAGCATTGAGGTTCTCTACTGTGATGGGCTCTGTACCATTGTTGAACACAAACAAATGAGCTTGATTTGTCAATGCTAGCTCTGGATAAACCCTAGACAAGATGTTTGTTTTCCCTCCTGCTCCAAAACTCTCCACTACTGAGTGATCAATCTGCCATTTAGTTGAAAAATTAGAATCAATAAGTATATATAATTATTATGGGAACTCATAAATTAATATCATACGTAAACAGCAAACGGAGGAGGAAGAGTTGCATTTACACTTACCAAACTCCTAAGAGAAAGTTTCTTAGTAGCTAAATCCACATCTACAAACCCGGCAAATGATGGCTTGTACAATTCACTCTTCAAAGAGGAACTGTTTCATAAAATGTAGAACAAAAAACAACCAGCAAAATTAAATAAAAGACATGATGAGAAAAATCAAAATTAGAAATTATCTCATCCCCATTTGAATTATACTAATTACCTCATCGCATCAGAGCACAAAAGAATCATATGCTTATTTGGAGCTTTGAAAATTCTGAAGAACACAGGAGTAAACTCCTCCAAATTTTCTGAAGCCAAAGTCAGAAGCCCAAATGGTCCAAGCCCACCTTGAGTTTTTGAACCCTTTAGGGCACAAAGATCTTGTGCGTTCATCCAGCTAGGGTTAAATGTCTCTGCCTTATCCAAGCTTGTAAATGAGAAAGTAACTTCCACATCGGCCTGCACTTACATATATAATATCATTAATTTAATTATACACATAGACATACACATAGATATATATAATAATGCTTAATTAAAAATCCAACCTGGGCAGCGGTAATTCCTTCTACTTCAACATAATTTCCCTTTTCGAGCTTTTTGTTGCATATTTTAACTTCCTTTTGTCTAAGACTATTTAATTCTTCAACGGGCCATTGTACCAATTGTCTCCCACTAGAATCAAGCCACAAGGTTCTTGGAATTGCCTGTAGATTTTAACATAAAAACATGCATATATATATACATTCCTTTAACATACACAAGTGTTTAAAAAAAATTGAGCTATAACTAGATGCACCATAAATTGAAACAAATCTAATTAAATACAAAGTTACTATTTTAATTCTTAACCTGAATTCCTGCCCAGCCTTTCTTGACGTCATCATTATGGGTATCATCTTGGAAATCAGACTCGTTGGCCCAACCCCACAAGATCCTTCTATTCGTGCTTGGGTCAAAAAATGACTTGGAAGCATAGAAGTTACCATAGTCATATCTAAGGCCACCCCAGCCATCCTCTGAAGTGTTATCCGGGATATACTTGTCCTTATTCGGAAAATAAGTTCCTAATGTGTAGTAATCGAACCTAGTCATGTCAAGGCTATTCTTTAAAACGTGCTTAACATTATTCTCAACCATGGATGTCTCTAACCCGTTTTCCCCCTTCAATGCAACCGGGTAAAAGTCGGGGCACTCCCACATACCCGTGTTTGCTTTGGAATGGATTGGGTGTTTCGCTCGGATCCACTTCACAAAATCCTTGCTCCTATACAAATACGACATTCCTCTATTCTTCCTTCTGCTACCAATCAACATCCTCCAATGCCCGTCCTTGCTCCACCAAGCGGTTGTTGGGTCACGGAACGCGCTGTCATTCACCCCGTGTTCTGCAACCACAATTGGGTTGAACTGATCGGGTTTTATCCATTTTCTGAGAAGCGGGTCGGATGCATTTTCGGGTATGGCATAGCATTGCACCTGCGTGTTTTTCTTGTCAATAATTCCTGTGTAGAGAATCACGGGTCCCTTACCCGGGAGGATAGTGGTTGACCCGGACCAGCACCCGAATTTGTCAAAGGGTTTGGATGGGTAAATAGCGGGTTCAAGTGCTTTCCAATTGATAAGATCCTTTGATACAGAATGGGCCCACACAATATTACCCCACACAGAACCTTTGGGGTTATATTGATAGAATAGGTGGTAGTATCCATTGTAATACATGGGTCCTGCATTATTTGCATTTCCGAATTAATATATAACATTGTAAAATACAAATATTTGGTGATTGAAATGAAATTAAAAAAATAAGAATTTTTTTTTTCCACTCACCATTTGGATCTGAATGTGATTTATGCGTCCATTTCATCAATTTAGGCACCATGAAAGAATTAGAAAGCAAAAGTTAGCATGATAATTCTGAGGACACTAATTTACTGAAGCAAACTAAAACAATTTGAACAACAATCCACCAACAAATTAAGGAAAACCCGTTTTAAGCAACGTAACCAAGAGTTAAATAGAAATTATACCTAAATAATAATGTAGACAGTATAGGGCCAACTCGCAAAATCGACAATGTTGCTAGAGTCAATTTAATTTCACAACAGATTAAGATTATTTGAAAGCAACATGGCTTATAAGGTGGAAAAAAAAAAACAGAGATAAATTATGGCATAATTCATCCCCATAAAGTAGCGGTGGGAAAATAAAAATAAAAAATTCTGCGAGTGAAAAAAATACGTGGGATGCGAAATTCAGGTGCACACAACATAGACGAAGTTTTCGGACATAATTAATGACTCATAGGCCAACAGGTTTCTCATGATGACTTCTGAGTTGACATCCAATCTGAGACTGGGCAAGTACATTTTGCACTCTTTGTCAACGAATTTAATGGATGAGATGCCACCACCAGCAGGTTGGAAGTGGATCCGAGCTTTGTGGAGTTCCTGGACAGATGGGATCGTTACACCCCGAGCAGCATACATGTCCTGTTTTGTTAACTGCTGAATATATTCAAAAGTATTCCTAGCCTGTCCTACAGAATTATTCTTTAGAATTGGCAAAGGGAGCATTTTTTTTATTGTCTTTCTAAATGAAAAAATCTCTTTTTTTTTTTTATCATTTTATCAATGGAAAACTTCAAAAACTCCCTATGAATTTTGTTAATTATTATTTATCCCTCATAAATTTTTTAAATCATTTATACTTTTATTTAAATATTTTTTATCATTTACCCCTGACTTAAAGTTTCTTTATCATTTAATCCCTCACTTAGGGAGGTAAATGATAAAAAAACTTTAAAATATGAGATAAATGATAAATTTTTTTGGAAAGAAAATAAATGATTATAAAAAAAATTATAGGAATTTTTTTAAAGTTTTCCCTTTTATCAATTGTAAGATATCAATATAAATAAATTATATTTTAATTGTAATCCTGAGTTCCTGACATCTTCCATTCTAATCAAATTAATATATATAAAGATTGCAAGTCTTACCTGTTCCAGTACAGAGTGTACGTCTCTACCCCTCTCCACAGTATCACGTCTAGAGATAGAAATGTGTGTAAATTTTTAACGGCAGTGTAACAGAATCTTAGCCAATTTACTAATAGACCAAATAATGATCTAAACACCCAGAAAAGTAGTGTCAGAACAATAATTACCAATGCAAAAACAGCACAGATGACTATCAGAGGCCCCAGAATTACGAGATTATATTTAGTGCACGCGGTGCATATGGGATTGGGTGGGGTAAAGGAGAGAGAGTGAAAGAGAAAATGAGGAGAGAGGAGAGAGAAAGGAAAAAAAGAAAAAAGAAAAAATACATGTGTCACCCGTGAATGGAAGGACCACGAAGGGACGGAAGCGTATTAAAATTTTCCCAGAATTACAGACAACAAACACAGGCAACTCAGTTTCAGCAAATACATGAATCTCACAACAGAAATCTTAACTTCAGGCTTAGACTCAGACTCAGGCTTAATCAAACTTATCAGATTCTCTCTCTCCTGTGCGTTTAAAGGAATAAAAAGCCTAAATTGTTTCACCAAAAAAAAAAAAAAAAAAAAGCCTAAATTGAAGAACAGCATTCTACATTGTCACTTCATTTGATTCCCTTTCACTTTTCTGGACCATTAAACGGAAAGCTCCACAAGCTTTATTTTTTCTACACTAAGATCTTAAACTTAAAAGCACATCTGGAAAAAAAACACCTAAAAAGGAAAGAAAAAAAAAACAAATTGTCTATTTACAAAATTACAATTCCTTAACAGGAAAAGGGAGAGGGGGTGCATCATTCCTTTAAGGCCACCGCGTTCCAGCACATATGGTTAAATCGCCGTATGATTGTTATGTCATTATGTATATTTATATGGAAGATACTACTCTCAAAATGCTGTAAATATGGCAAGGTTAAAGATAGTATAAAAAATTAAGAACGATACTAACCATTGATCCAGTTCCCAGGAGGTTGAAAATGATATGCAGTTCTGTGTTGTTCACTCACGGAAATAGATGTAAGAGACTGAAGATGAGGGAATACTTTATGGAAAGCTTCAGCACCATTGTTTATGAATATCACACTAAGGAAGAAAACTATTAGAGAGATGATGAGATACTTTGGGAGAACCATTAGAAAAAAAAAACAATTACAAGATGAAGCAAAAACAAGAAGGGAAGAAGATTTGCATAAATTGCTTTGTAGAAAATAGATGTATAAACTATGAATAAATAGAAGTGTTGTGGACGTGTAGGAGAGACTCATATTGTATAAGATCCAAGAAAGGACGATAGAAAAAAGAAACTAAAAGAAATAATGGAAAGAATCATTGATTGAAAATAGAAAGAGGAAATTAAAGAAAATGAAGAAAACAAAATCTTTGATTGACATTAATCTTAATATGACATCTATGGACCTAGTATTGAAATAGCAATAGAAAGAAAAATCTAAATGAAATAAAAGAAAAAATCATTGATTGATACTAATCCTAATCCTAATATAATAACTATGAATCTAATATCGAAATAGAAATAAAAAGAGGAAATTAAAGAAAATAAAAGAAACAAACATTGATAGTATTAATCCAAAGCATAGAAAACATAATATAAGTGAGGGTTCACACGGAAAGTCCGATCACTGTTGAATGTTTGAAGTCAACCTGGTCGATTTGACTATTTTTTTTAAAATTATTACATTTACTTACACAAAAGAATTAGCATTCATAAGATTCAAGCGAAATTTTCTAATTGATTTATGTAATATCGTTAGTTAATTTCGAATGAGTCACTTGTGAGCTAGCATGACCCGATTGATATGCTTGGACATTGACAAATGACAATTCAATTGAAACATTTTATTTATTTAGTTTGTCAAGAGTTTAGACATTCAAATGATAAATCAATTTAAATTATTTTCCATCATAATTGCAGTGTGTCAGGTGGATCAAGGAATAAAGCTGTCCATACCAAGACCTCAATGCTGTGGGATGATCGAGCTATGCCAACACAGTGATGAGTCGAACTGGTAAGCATATCATATTGTTTGTGTTCGACATTTTCTACATACCTTGAGATTTTAGTCACTGGGATGCTAAATTAGTATGGAAATGTAAAATTGAGTTATAATTTCTTTGTAAATTATTATTAGTTTTTATGTGCAATTGAAATTTGTGTTGTGACCCGAAGTTTGAAGTATCTGAATTTCCTTGTGATTTTCTTTAGCTCCATGTGGTGAGATGTGACTTTTAGTGCTTGTATGAAATTTTCCAATTACTTAGTTGACTGTTTACTTATTTAGCATTGGATAGGTGCATGAGGTTTAATATTATTATAATCCTGTTATATGTTGTCTTTTATAGGAATTTAAGAGATGATGCCAAGAGTGTTCCATATACCTACGATGAGCCTTTAGAACTTGGGGTTTGTGAAACTTGTGGTGTTTAACTATTAGAATAGGTGGTGGGTAGTGGGAGATGAAAACAAAAGTCTTATAGTTACTATTATCAAACCCAACTGCACCATATCCTCAACTTCCAGACAACCCAAAAGAACCAATGCCATTTCTGTTCACGCCACCAATGGTTCCTGAACTCCCAAGTAATCCACAAGACCCGCCAGCACCAAGTAGCTTTCTTCCATTTCCAGAGCCATCACCACTTGTGTTGTTGTCAACCTCACTTTAGAAATTGAGTTCTTCTTGGTTTAGGTGCATATGTCTAAATAATCACGAAATTTAAGCCCTTTTATATATATATATATATATATATATATATATATATTTTATATATATATATATATATGTTGTCTTATAGTTACTATATATTTTTGTTAAAGCTAAGATGACTTTCTGAATGATAATTTTATATCGTCAGTTTTATTTTCCACATTTACTGGATGGTCATTTTAATAAGTATAACTCATATTAGATGCTTGTTGACTTCAAAGTTGAAACAAACACTGTAAAGTATGTTCTGCTATGAATTTTAACTACTCATTCTTAACACTCATAAGTCATGACTTAGCTATTACGAACAGAGAACATAAAAAATCCAGAGAGTTGTCCCTTTCTTTTTTAATGGATTTTCCAAGAAGGTTCTTTCGGTTGGTGGCAAATTTAACAAGATTTAGGGATCCTACCCAACCTATTTCATTAGTTTTTTTGGATAATTTTTTAAGAGTGTCACTAAAAAACTTGGAAAAAAAATATTTTTCTGGTTTTACATTTTATTCATCATGCCATTTTGGTTTGATTATAGGTTAAGATAGCAAATGACAGTATAGGGGAGGAAGTTGAAAAGTTGGTTGCACAGATTCCAGAAGGTGGTGTTTTGCTTCTAGAGAATGTGAAGTTCTATAAGGAGGAGAAGAAGAATGACCCTGAATACGCAAAGAAGCTGGCTTCTCTTGCTGATCTCTATGTTAATGATGCATTTGGCACTGCCCAAAGAGCTCATGCTTCTACAGAAGGAGTGGTGTTTTGAATTTTTCTCATTTGCAGGATGCTCATCATTCTTTTATTGATTAAAAATGTTTCTCATCATTTTTATGAAATTTTTAATGGTACTGATATGCCTCAATTTGGAGGGTGGGACCAAAAGGCTTTCAATGGTGTTCACCCAAGCTCGTGTAAACAAAAAGCATCAGAAGACCTGAAATCAAGCATAACAGCCTTGGAAATGAACGGGACTTCGTCAATGCCAAGCATGCTCATCATGTTCATGGTCATCACGGTCACGGTCGTGCCCATGCCCATGTTGATGCTCATGCTCATGAAGATCCTGTAGTCGCGGTGAGACAGTTTTCTGTAGTTCCTATTTCAGTCGCATAATTATTTCATATTGGCCTAATGACAGTAGAGTGGAATCAGTCAATACAATTTCTGATTCATTTGTTGTTTATTATCATGCAGGGGAAAAAGAGGATTCTGACCTACATAAATTGCTGCATTAGGCCTTAATATGGTAAGAACCAAAGCCATTCCTTGATTTTCAAATCAATGGCATGTTAATAAACGTACGAGGGATCTCTGACTTTGTAGAATATGTATGTAGACGAGACAGGTTCAATAGAAACCTCAAACCTGACCAGCAGCTTCCATTATATAAGCATGCTAAATATTGTACAGTATCTTATTGGAGCTATTGTCTCTTTTTCTCCAATTGCTTTTCATTCAATCTAAGTAATGCTCATCATTATTTGGCAATTATTTTTCTTTATTTTAAGTGGAAAACTTGATTAGCTCCTTTTGTTGGTAAGGGAAACTCCTTAAGCTTATATGAAATGGAAAAAATATAAATTTTGAGAAATTGTGTAAAAAACATGATTTACTCATATCATGAATAGAAAAGAAAAAAAATGTATTGTGTTAAATTATATATGTACTCCACTTTATTTGATTATCTACCTTAATTTGATTTTTGGTTTTTTGTTCTTGTATCAAATGCAATTTTTATTATTTGCTTTTTATATGATTGGGAGAATTTGTAATATTTTTTATTATTTTAAAAAATTCCTTATAATTAGCCACGGTTCTATTAGTGGCAAAATAAAACTTGTGATCCATATAGTTTAGCCACGAATATAACGTGGCTAATGTAACATAAATCGTGGCTAACTCAATGTTACCACACTCATTCAGACTGTGCTTAAAAGCAAAAAATACCGTGGTTAAAATAATGCAATGCCCATTTTAGCCACGGTTTTTGAACAGTGGACAACTCATTTAGCCACATGTTTTTATTAGATTTTGCCACGATTTTTGCCATGGCTAAAGGGCAATTTTGTTGTAGGGTAAGTAAATGCTAAGTGCAAATCATTAAGTCATTAATTATAGAGGAGAGGTTATTAAAAAAGAAATTATAGAGGAGAGGAAGAAATTACCGCATAATTATGCTAGAAAATGTGCTAGCGCATTGATGCAATTTTTTATGGCGTCTTGCACGCGTATCATATCGCAGTGTACAAAGTTGATTCATTTTAGTATATTTTTAATAGAATTCTTTAGAATTCTTTTCTCACAATACATTACCAAGATGTATTGGATTGAGATTTAAAATAGATTAATGGATTATTTTTGGACAAAAAAATTCATTGATATTCAATTAGGATTTTAATGGATTGAAAAAAGTCACGTGGTATTTGATTAGGATTTTAAAAGATTACTTTAGAGTCTGTCCAAATCCATTAGTATTCAATCAAGATTTTAAATATTGAAAAAATAATCTTGTGGTATTCAAAAATATAACGATTTTAATGAATTTTCTATTGGTGTGGATTTCGTGAGACTTTTTAGTAAGAAATATAAATAAGATGCCTCTCTCACAATCTCACCCTGATCCCAAGGATTTCTTGAGATTTCTCTATTGCAGTTTTCTTCTCCTTTCACAGGTTGACCCGATCGAAATCGGGTTCCGCCATTGGAGCTTCGTCAAAACTCAAAAAAATAAAATATTTGTAAGCTATTTTCATCACGAAACAATCCAGGAATAATAAACCAACGAGATTTTAATATAATCTATCTAAAAAATAACATATTTTTGAGCCATTTTGAATTTTTTTAATATAAACTAAGAAGAAATAGAGGTGTTGTGAACCTGTATGAGACTCATCCTATAAGGCCCAAGAAAGGGCAATAGAAAAAGAAATGTTAAGGAAATAAAAGAAAAAATACTTGATTGACATTAATCCTAGTACGACATCTATGAATCTAGTATTGAAATAACAATGTACAGAAAAACTAAAGGAAATTAAGAAAATAATTCCTGATTTTACACTAATCCTAATTCGACAGTTATGTACTTAGTATCGAAATGACATAGAAAAAGAAAACCGAAGGAAATAAAAGGAAGAATCATTTATTACTAGTGCAATAGCTATGTACCTAGTATCGAAATGAAAGAGGTTCGACAACCACAATCAGGAACAGTGATCAAAGTGCCACTGTTCCATAACTAATTTCCCTAAATGCCACGCCAGCAGTAAAATATACCAAACTGCCACGAGGGCAAGTTCGCCCAGGGCTGTAGCGAACTCTGTCGGATGATGTGTTACGTTTCTGGTGGACACGTAGTTCGCTACAGCTACCAGCGACCTATGTATCAATTAATGCATCAGTTGTCAGGCCACATGGCTTGCATGCAAGAAAGGTCGCTGCCACATCAGCGAACTCTGTGCAACGACTAGCATACCACGTGGCTGACATGCACCAAGTTCGTTGGGGGGCAGCGAACTTGGTGTAACGGCTACATTTCACAGCCCTATATAAACCCCCCCCCCCATTTTATGGCGTCTTGCACGCGTATCATATCGCAGTGTACAAAGTTGATTCATTTTAGTATATTTTTAATAGAATTCTTTAGAATTCTTTTCTCACAATACATTACCAGGATGTATTGGATTGAGATTTAAAATAGTTTAATGTATTATTTTTGGACAAAAAAATTCATTGATATTCAATTAGGATTTTAATGCATTGAAAAAGGTCACGTGGTATTCGATTAGGATTTTAAAAGATTACTTTAGAGTTTGTCCAAATCCATTAGTATTCAATCAAGATTTTAAACATTGAAAAAATAATCTTGTGGTATTAAAAAATATAACGATTTTAATGAATTTTCTATTGGTGTGGATTTTGTGAGACTTTTTAGTAAGAAATATAAATAAGATGCCTCTCTCACAATCTCACCCTGATCCTAAGGATTTCTTGAGATTTTTCTATTGCAGTTTTCTTCTCCTTTGACAGGTTGACCCGATCGAAATCGGGTTCCGCCATTGGAGCTTCGTCAAAACTCAAAAAAATAAAATATTTTTAAGCGATTTTCATCACAAAACAATCCAGAAATAACAAACCAACGAGATTTTAATATAATCTATCTCAAAAATAACATATTTTCGAGCCATTTTGAAATTTTTTAATATAAACTAAGAAGAAATAGAGGTGTTGTGAACCTGTATGAGACTCATCCTATAAGGCCCAAGAAAGGGCAATAGAAAAATAAATGTTAAGGAAATAAAAGAAAAAATACTTGATTGACAACCACAATCAGGAACAGTGATCATGTAAAGAAATGCCACTGTTCTAGTGCAATAGCTATGTACCTAGTTTCCAGGAACAGTGATCAAATGCCACGCCAACAGTAAAATATACCAAACTGCCACGAGGGCAAGTTCGCCCAGGGCTGTAGCGAACTCTGTCGGATGATGTGTCACGTTTCTGGTGGACACGTAGTTCGCTACAGCTACCAGCGACCTCTGTATCAATTAATGCATCACTTGTCAGGCCACGTGGCTTGCATGCAAGAAAGGTCGCTGCCACATCAGCGAACTCTGTGCAACGGCTAGCATGCCACGTGGCTGACATGCACCATGTTCGCTGGGGGGCAGCGAACTTGGTGTAACGGCTACATTTCACAGCCCTATATAAACCCCCTCCCCCCATTTCTCCTCCCCAGCCCCCCCTCTCTCTCTCCTTCTTATTTTTCTTTTCTCAGTCTCTTCCTTTCTTAATTTTCTTTCTCTCTCATTTCCATTCTTTGTCTTCATTTGAGGTTAGTCATTTATGATTTCATTAATTTTTTTTCCAGTTTTTTATTGTTATTTAATTGTTGTTAATTATATTATATGTAGGATGAAACATTAGGTTAGATGACATATTATTTGCTTTATTATTTTAATTAGTTTAGAATTAGTAGTTTAGTAATTACATGTTAATGTTAGTAGTTAAATATTTTATAGTTTAATTAATCTATTTAATAAATTGTTTTATATGCATTATTTATTTATAGGATTTAGGTTAAGATAATCTTTAGGGTCAATGTTGATGAAACATTAGGTTAGATGACATATTATTTGCTTTATTATTCTAATTAGTCTAATATTAGTAGTTTAGTAATTGCATGTTAATTTTAGAAGTTAAATATTTTATAGTTTAATTAATCTATTTAATAAATTTTTTTATATGCATTAGTTATTTATAGGATTTAGGTTAGGTAATTTTTATATTAATGTTGTTAAATTTTGTATTTAATAATTTGTTAATTATGCAATAAATAATAATATTGAATTAAATAAAATTATTTGGTTCTAGGACTGAAAAATAGGATAGAAATTTTTGAACATTGTCTTATAATATGTATGTTAATCTTATTAACTGTAGTAATTTATATTAATTATTTAGTTCTAGGATTGAAAAATAGGTTAGATATTTTTGAACATTGGCTTATAATACGTATGTTAATCTTATTAGGTGTAGTGACTTAATATTAAGGTATTATTGTTTGATATTATTTATAGGGTTGAAATGTAGGTTAGAAAATAATTATTTTGATGTTGTTAGATTTTGTATTTAATAAAATCTTGATTATGCAATAATTAATATATTTGAATTAAATAAAATTATTTAGTTATATGATTGAAAAATAAATGTGAGAAATTCTTTTACAATAATGTTTGTATTTATTTATTTATTTATTAGTAATTATTTTTAGCATTTATATAATTTTTGTATAATATAATATATATCTTCGTATGCAATTACTTAATTTTTAAATATAATATAATTTACATATAATATAATTTAAATAAAATATATTATATTATATAACAATATTTATTTATTTATTTCTTATTAATTAGTATTTAATTTTCATATATTAAATAATTTTTGTATAACATTATATATTATTGTATTTTATAATTTAATATATTATAAAATTTTTGTATTACAGAATTAATGTCGTTAAATTATTGTATTTTATAATTTTTATTATTCAATTGTTGTTACTAATAATCAAATAACATTGTTTTGGTATTATTTAGTATGTAATATTTAGTTATTTATGGAGTATAGAATAATGAAATAATGTTGAATATTTATTCATTTCTTAGTAATTTTTGTATTTATTTTTTGTAAATAGATCCATGGAGCAGCAGGACCCGCACCAGACTTTCATTGACCCTGGTTCATCGGTGCGTTCTCTCCTTACGTTGCAGGATAAACACATCTCGATGCATGTATGGAACACACCAGATGACGCAAATGCACATGATCGTGTCCTCAATGTCAGACACACTTCGTCACACGATCATTTGGATATACTCGAGGATAGGGGTGATAAGTAGACCAGGAGCCTTTCAGGGGCCTTTGACTCGGCTTGTGAAAGCCTGAGCTTATATGCCTAAAATTGGTTGTTCGAACAAAGCTTGAACTTGTATAAAAGCTCGTTTAATAAAAAGGCCTCAGGCTTCAATTCAAAAGCTCGTCCTTAGAGCCTCTCAGGCTGGCCTAGTATATTAATTTTTATTTTTATTTTAATTTTTTATACTACTTGTAATAGCTGTCTCTATCTCCTTAATCCATTTCACCTAATTTTATTGGTTAAACAGATTTTTTGAATGATTTTGTTCTATATTATACTGTTTAGATATACATTGAATTTATGAATATTTATGAAATTACTAGTGTTGTTGATTGTACATTCTGTTTGGATAAATTTTTGTTGTCTTAGTTTTTTAAACAGGCAAACAAGTAAAATAAGGCTTTCATTTTTTTGTAAATAAGTCAGGTCACAGGCCGATAATTATATTCATAATAGGTAACAGGTTTGATCAGACTAACACATTTAAACACAGGCTTAGCCTTTTAAGACCAAAGCTTGGCTCGGCCCGTTAACACCCCTACCCGAGGATATCCATCCTTACCTTAGGCAGGCTGGGTTTTGATACGTAGACTTTATAACAAATGAAATTACATGTTGTATGTTTCGTAAATTGTGATAAAATATAATTTTTTTTATTGTCAAATTGATCACTCACTCATTTCGGCCCTTTTTGAGAGATGGCGTCCTAAGACGCGCACATTCCATATGCCGATGGGTGAGGTTACGATTACCTTGGAGGATGTTTCACCATCTGTTGGGATTGCCCGCAGATGGAGAGGTTGTATGTGGCTGCGTTGGAGGCCATACCTTTTGCCAGCTTATGACAGATTTGTTGGGCGTACAGCCGGGTTGGCAGCGCGACTTTCACAAGAACCAAATTTCTCTGACATTTCTGAGGGAACGGTTTCTGCATTACCTTCAACATGTTGGCACTAAAGCTGGCCAAATGAGATACACACGTGCTTTGATCTTGCGCATTCTGGGTGGTTGCTTGTTCGTTGAGACTGCATCGAGCTTCGTATGAGATACGTACAATATACTCCATTTTTCCTTCAAAATTCGATAAATCCATGCTGCAATTTGTGGGCTTGATTCTTTAAATTTTCCAGACCAGCATCAAAATCCAATCGCGATGTAGTGTAACCTGTGCATGGCAACACATAATTGGAAATAGTAATGTTAGAAATATCGTACGATCATTGCAACCAACAGGAAACATAGAGTAAGAAGCATACCTAACTTCTTTAACTGCTTCTTCAACATGATATTTTTGAACTTATGATTGAAATTGCTTGCCAGATGTCTTAGGCAAAAAACATGGTACGCTTTGGGTGGTTGTCACCCTAAGTCAACATTAATGCAGGCTGTCAATATACCGATATGTCGATCAGAAACAAGACATATTCCATCTTTTTGAGTCACATGGATCCGTAACATTGCCAAAAACCAGGACCAATTTTCAATATTCTCACAACTAATAACAGAAAAAGTAACAGGCAGGACATAATTGTTACCGTCAACAGCTGTAGCAATCAATAGCGTTCCGTGGTATTTTTCATACAAATGTGTCCCATCGATCTGGAGCATAGGCTTGCAATAATTAAATGCATCACAACACTGTTTGAATGTCCAAAAAACCCTTTTGAACACCTTGTGCGATCCATCGAGGCGACCATCAATCCTATGTTCATTCACGTCCAATTTATAAGCAGACCCTGGAGAAAACAATAACATATAATCCAACCATCTCGGCAGAAACGCGTACGAATCATCCCAATCCCCAAAGACCCTCACAATTGCCTTCTGCTTTGCTTTCCAGGCATTTCTGTATGATATATGAAATCCTAGATTTGATGCAATCATCTTCTGGATTAAGCCAATTTTGACGCTCGGCTCTTCACGTATCATTTTTGCGGTTTGACAAACAACAGCGTATTAGCGTTACGAATACGATATTTATTTAAACATAGAGCGGATGGTTGACTTACCGAAGATCAATGAACAAATGAAACTAGAGTTAAGTTGTTTGTGATCATGTGAAAGTGTTTGACTAACACATGTATGTATGTTGTTCCATATGCCTATTATGCATTCATGACCTCCTTTTTTTAGACATGTCTGCATCCTCCATGGACAACCATCATTGTGATTTTGACAAATCATTATCAGCCTTTTCGTATCACTTTTTAGCACGATAGTTGTGCGATTATTTGCCATAAAATATTGTTTGATGGTCATTTATACATCCTGCTTGCTTTCAAACTGCTGGTCCTTATAGAGCTCTTGACCCATTTCCCAATTTGGTACTTGTACCCCTTGCATGTCATCACACTCTTGATCGGGGTGTGCCCAGATAATGTTCGTGTAATGTGGTATTTGTGACCAAAGTGGAACATTATCATCTCCTGTTTAACACAAGTTTCGCATGTCATTAGTAATAACATTTTAAAAATAAAATAAAACTCAAAAGGTAAACTACCTAACCTGCAGTAGGTGGTGGGTCATGCGCACCAACAATGCCCGATGATGGAATCAGTTCAACCAATGCAGTAGATGGCTCCAATTCGAAATCCCCATCAACGTCTGTATCCGACGAGTCACTGTCAGGGACTAGACCTTCATCAACCTCCTCCTCGGAACTATCAGCACGCCACGACGGATCATACATGTCATTGGCAGGAATCACATCTAAAGGTTGTGTTATTGGGGGTGATGGAGGTGGGTGACACATGCATATCATCGGGATTTACTTGCGGCTCCCTGTTAATGTCTATGGAGTAACTGGTACGGATGAAACTTTGAGTGCTTGCCTCTGCATCGGTGTTTAGTTTCGCATATAATTTGATGTATGAGGACTCTCAAAGCTGTCGAAATGCATCAACTACTAGTGACACATCTTCATCCTCAACCACCTCCACAACAACTCATTGCACCGGGTTACAAGAAGCACATCTAGCAATCATTCGAGACATGGATTGACCTCGTTATAATCTCTACTTCTTGTATATGATTTTCTTCAGCTCAGTATATTTGCAATGCGGACTCATTCGGAACATTTCGTATCTCCTTCAAACACTTGACCATTCAGTCCAAAATATCTCCTCCCATTGTAATACAGAATGCATATTACATCATTGTTACTCTCTCTCATTTTATGTACTGAAATAGCAAAAAATAACAAACAAGAATAGACCTTTAAGGGAAAATGCACGAGAATGACAAAGTGGGTTTGGAAGGGAAGGGGTGGGGTTTAAATAGCATTGAGTTTGCTACCTAGGTCAGCGAACTGTAACTGTCGGCAGGTAGTTCGCTTCCCCATGCAGCGAACTTCTGGGGAGCTACCACGTGGCACAAAGTTCACTGCTGGGTCCAGCGAACTGTGTCAGTGGTTGCCACTTGGCATATAGTTCGTTAGCCCAGTCAGCGAACTGTGTGCCAATTGACACATGGCAAGGAGTTCGCCTTGACCCCAGCGAACTAGGTTCATGTCAGACACGTGGCACACCTAGTTCGCTGCGGATGGCAGCGAACGTTGCATGGGTGTCAGCAATATTTCACCCAAGTTCGCCTGTGTCAGTAGTGAACTCCTTCACCATTAGGAAGCTGACACATCAGCATACCTTGTTCGCTACTACTCCCAGTGAACTTGCCTGCGTGGCAGTTTTGGAAAAAAGTCTGTAGGCGTGACATTTAGGTAAAAAAGTCTTGGAACAACGACATAATGGTCACTGTTCCCCACTATCACTTCTGAAAAGGATCCATTGGGTCCATTTCCCATTCTTATAAACCACGTTCGTCCCTATATTCAAACGTTTATATTGCTGGCACAAAACTGTAAACTACAACGTTAAAATTTGGTGAGGGTCGCCCCCCAATCGAAGCGTACTAATGCATCCTTAAGAATTCAAATATAATAAAAATGAAAATATATATTCCATGTTGCATGAGATAATTTTATTCATATAACACATAAGAAATGTGTGAAATTTACTTTTTATTTGCTCACTTTTTTTCTTAATGAATCCTATCTATGTTGTATAAGATAAATTATTTCATGCTACTAGAAACATATTTTCCTAATAAAATGGGGTTCAACTGCATCCTATTCCAACAGTGCCCCTAAAACACCACCACTAAACAGCCCGATATCTTGAAAATCATATATGTTGGGCAAAGGGTAAACACGACACAATAAATTCAACTTGTTGTCAATGTTACGAATGGAACAATGCAGAGTTACAAATAAGCCATTGGTACAAAGCTAAAAAAATCAGACATACGAAAAAGGCAACCGTCTACTCCAGTACAAAAATTATGACATACAAATATGGTAAACCTTCTCATTTGGTGTACCCTTCACCATTCACCATATAATTTTCCAAGTTCGAACTGCCTTGTAAAATAAATAAGTTTTTTAAACAAAAACCATAATATTAATAATAATTTCATTTTAAATGTTTAATTGAAAATATTATAGTTATTGCGAGTTTAATTTGATTATATAAGAAACAGGTTTTGTAAAAATAAAAAATAATATTTTAACTTATGTAAAATAATATAATTTTAACCGATAAAAAATTGTAATACTTGCACTAGGGTTTGCCAATGAGTTATTAAATAAAATAAAATTCATATCTAACACAATAGTCTAATATAAAACTAACGCAATTTATCTCAGAAAAAAACTTTTGAAATAAAAATATTTCACTTCAAATGAAACATTTATTCCTCATCGACCAACCAAACCAAAAATGGTTGATAGGTCATTTCGTCTTAATTTCTTTTAAATTTATTTCATTATTTTATTTAATTTTTTCAAATTATATATGAATTTGATTCTCTTATTAAATTAAATATATTAATTTATTTTTGTTTGACCAAAATTTAAATGATTTTTACAAAATAAATGAATAACTTATTTGAAAAAAATATAATTTGAGATGCGAATAAAATAATCAATCAATCAACGAAAATATAAAAAAAAAATGTTTCACGTTAAATCTTTACACAGTAAAATCATGTAAATAAACAAGTATCCAATAAAGGGAAAAAAATCAATAGCAGCAAAACAACTACTTAATCCAGTTTGCAATATACATTGTTCACGCTGTATGACAGTTTTTTTGGCCGTGATTTATGATGATAATTGTAAAAGGGTTTTATGAGTATAATGTTGTTGAATATAAGAAAATTTTCCTACCCTCACAATAAAGAAGAGAAAGAAAGTGGAATGACGAAAGAAAAAAAATGTGGATCCCACCTTTTAATTGTGCGTAGGAAGGTTTTATTGAGTTATGTAACATGATAGTAATAAAACCAATTGTAAAATCCGTCTAATTATTTATTTTTTACCCTAACAACGATAATTGTACTCAGAATTAATGATAATGCCTTTGTCGCTTCTGGGACATTCTACGTACGCTGTTTGGTGTTGAGAGTTGGAACAAAAGGAATATGAATAGTAACTTGGAAACTCCATCGATGCATGCAAAACATAATATGAACGAGGGTTCACACGGAAAGTTCGATCATTGATAAAAATGATCATTTTATTTAAAACTTATATATTTTTTACTTAAAATTTAATAAATTGAATAATAGAATATCTTTGATTAAAGCTTTAAACTACATTGATTTATTGCTCTTCAGATTATAACAGTAGATTTCATGCTCCATGCCTTGATGTTGTCCACTATGATGGGCTCAGTACCGTTGTTGAACACAAACAAGTGAATTTGATTTGTCAATGCTAACTTTGGATAAACCCTAGACAAGGTGTTTGTTTTCCCTCCTGCTCCAAAACTCTCCACTACCGAGTGATCAATCTGTCATTTAGTTGAAAAATCAGAATCAATAAGTATATATAGTTATTATGGCAACTCATAAATTAATATCATACGTAAACACCAAACAGAGGAGGAGGAGTTGCATTTACACTTACCAAACTCCTAAGAGAAAGTTACTTAGTAGCTAAATCCACATCTACAAAGCCGGCAAATGATGGCTTGTATAATTCACTCTTCAAAGAGGAACTGTTTCAAAAAATGTAGAACAAAAAACAACCAACAAAATTAAATAAAAGACATGATGAGAAAAATCAAAATTAGAAATTATCTCATCCCCATTTGAATTATACTAATTACCTCCTCGCATCACAGCACAAAAGAATAATATGCTTGTTTGGAGCTTTGAAAATCCTGAAGAACACGGGAGTGAAATCCTTCAGATTTTTTGAAGCCAAAGTCAGAAGCCGAAATGGTCCAAGCCCACCTTGAGTTTTTGAGCCCTTTAGGGCACAGAGATCTTGTGCGTTCACCCAGCTAGGGTCAAATGCATATGCCTTGTCCAAGCTTGAAAATGATAAAGTAACTTTCACATCAGCCTGCACTTATATATATAATATCATTAGTTTAATTATGTAGATACACACACACACACACATATATATATATATATATATAATAATGCTTAACTATAAATCCAACTTGGGCAGCGGTAATTCGTTCTACTTCAACATACTTTCCCTTTTTGAGCTTTTTGTTGCTCATCTTAACTTCTTTTTCTCTAAGACAATTTAATTCTTCAACAGGCCATTGTACCAATTGTCTCGCACTAGAATCAAGCCACAAGTTTCTTGGAATTGCCTGTAGATTTTAACATAAAAAAAAGCACATATATATTTATATATTCCTTTAAAATACTCAAATATTTAAAAAAAAAATTGAACTATGACTAGATGCATCATCAATTGAAACAAATCTAATTAAATACATAGTTATTATTTTAATTTTTAACCTGAATTCCTGCCCAGCCTTTCTTGACGTCATCATTATGGGTATCATCTTGGAAATCAGACTCGTTGGCCCAACCCCATAAGATCCTTCTATTCGTGCTTGGGTCAAAAAATGATTTGGAAGCATAGAAGTTACCATAGTCATATCTAAGACCACCCCAACCATCCTCTGAAGTGTTATCTGGGATATACTTATCCTTATTCGGAAAATAAGTTCCTAATGTGTAATAATCGAACCTAGTCATGTCAAGGCTATTCTTTAAAACGTACATAACATTATTCCCAACCATGGATGTCTCCAACCCTTCTTCCCCCTTCAATGCAAATGGGTAAAAGTCGGGGCACTACCACATACCCGTGTTTGGCCCGGATCCACTTCACAAAATCCTTGCTCCTATACAAGTAGGACATTCCTCTATCCTTCATTCTGCTACCAACCAACATCCTCCAATGCCCATCCTTGCTCCACCAAGCGGTTGTCGGGTCACAGAATGCGCTGCCATTCATGTCGGGTTCTGCAACCACAATTGGGTTGAACTGATCGGGTTTTATCTATTTTCTGAGAAGCGGGTCGGATGCATTTTCGGGTATGGCATAACATTGCACCTGCGTGTTTTTCTCGTCAATAATTCTTGTGTAGAGAATCACGGGTTCCTTACCCGGGAGGATAGTCATAGGCGGATCCACATACAAGAGAAGGGGGGCAAGTGCCCACCATTGAAATATGATGTAAAAATACAAAAAAATCCTTATCTTAAATTTCAACTTTTTCCTATTTAATTTCGGGGTAGGATATTATAACAACCAATCAGGGTTACTATCAATATTACTACTAATCATTTAAACTGTTACATCAATTATATTGATCCAACGGTTATATTTATTTCCATCTTTGTATGGTTATGATTCCCCATTTTAAAACTTTATATTTATTTTTAACTTTGTATGGTTATGATTTCCCATATTTAATATTTTTACATTAAATAAGGGGATCATAACCATACAAAGATGGAAATAAATATAACCGTTGGGTCAACATAATCGATCTAACGGTGAAATTAATTGGTAGTAACCCATTGTTACGATATCCTACCCCTTTAATTTCCCTCTTTCTATTTTATTTTCTCGTGAGTTTTTTTCTCCTCCACCTTCATTATCCAAACCTAATAGCAGAGAGCTCTATTCCAGACATTTGCATCTACATACTGATTCATCTCCTCTCAAACCTCAATCTCCATTATTGGAAGATGGAACATTTGCTTCTTCCTCCATCATTCGTCCAGTTGAGTCACAATTCGTTCATATCTAGATCTAAACCAGACTCAGCCAGTCGCCAACTGCTCGCAAGACACATTCCAGACAAGACCTAGATCTATATGTACTTGAACTTAGTGCCCACCCTTCGTTAAATTTCTGGATCCGCCACTGAGGATAGTGGCTGACCCGGACCAGTGCTCGAATTTGTCAAAGGGTTTGGATGGGTAAATAGCGGGTTCAAGTGCTTTCCAGATGATTTCGATACAGAGTGAGCCCACACAATATTACCCCACACAAAACAGTTGGGGTTATATTGATAGAACAGGTGGTAGTATCCATTATAATACATGAGTCCCGTATTGTTTGCATTTCCGAATTAATATATAAGATTGTAAAATACAAATATTTGGTGATTGAAATGAAATTAAAAAAAAAATAAGAAATTTTTTTTCCACTCTCCATTTGTATCTGAATATGATTTATGCGTCCATTTCATCAATTTAGGCTCCATGCCAAAATTAGAAAGAAAAAGTTAGCATTATTGATAATTCCGAGGACACTAATTTACTGAAGCAAACTAAAACAGTTTGAACAACAATTCACCAACAAATTAAGGAAAACCCGTATTGAGCAACGTAAGCGGAAAATAAAATAAATTACGATTACAACAAGTGTACAAACTGATGTAAATAAACAAATGGAAAATAACACCAACAATTACGATTACAACAAGTGTATAAACTGATGTAAATAAACAATTCGAGGCGTTGCTCTACAAAATTTATATATGGGTAAAGTGTGTGTTATTTTAAAGGATGTAAAGTTGCATCATTTTGAATGAAAGAAAGAAATAGATAAAGAGGAAAGAATTAAAAAAAAAAAGTGTGGGTCTCACCTCTTTATGTGAGAGTGAAATGATATAAGTTGTGTCATTTAAAATGATAAACACTTTTCCTTTATATATATAGGCGCCGCTCTATATATATTTATCCTATATAAAATTATTACAAAAGTTACACCCATGTGACAAATATTCACCGTTAGATCGCTTAATCCAACGGTTATATTTATTTTCATCTTGTATGATCATGATTTCCCAAATTTAATATTTTATATTTATTTCTACCTTTGTATGGTTATGATTTCCCATATTTAATACTTTTACTTTAAATTTGGAAAATCATGATCGTACAAAGGTAGAAATAAATATAACCGTTGGATCAACATAAGCGATCTAACGGTGATATTTTTGACTGGGTGTATATGGGTGTAACATAACTTGGGTGTCATAATATCCTATCCCATATAAAATTATTAAAAGACCTAAATATTGTTGGAATAACTTTATCTCTTGATTGATTTTTTACAAACTCAAGATCTGTTGAGAGAATTCAATTCCCATTTTATGACTCAATTAGTGGTGGGTCCCATATTTATTAAAAAAAAAATTGTACGCAAATCGAAGGATCACTAACATGAGAAAATATTTTTCCACTTTTAAATATATATATATATATAATAGCAAACAGACAACATGTCTTTTAATAGTAACAAATTATTAAATGGAATCTCTTATAGGCATTTCCATAGTTTTGCTACTGCACAATTACGCAATTAGCTATCTGTTTAGTTTTCTTGAAACTAACATGAGGAAGTTATGCATGAATTTACAGGTCATTATCGGTAAATAAAATAAAATTCATATCTAACATAATAGTCTAATATAAAAGTAACGCAATTTATCTCGGAAAACAACTTTTGAAATAAAATTATTTCACTTCAAAATGCCGTAAATGTGGCAAGGTTAAAAATAGTATAAAAGTTTAAGAACGATACCAACCGTTGATCCAGTTCCTAGGAGGTTGAAAATGATATCCAGTTCTGTGTTGTTCACTCACGGAGAATGCTATAAGAGATTAAAGATGAGGGTATACTTTATGAAACGCTTCAGTGTCATTGTTTATCAATATCACACTAAGGGACAAAACTACTAGAGAGATGACGAGATACTTTGGGAGAGCCATTAGAAAATAAGCAATTATAAAATCAAACAAGAACAACTAGGGAAGAAGATTTGCATAAATTGCTCCGTAGAAAATAGAAATACAAACTATGAATAAATAGAGGTATTGTGGATATGTACGAGAGATTCATATTCTATAAGACCCAAAAAAGGGTAAT
>JAVKPL010007358.1:0-29193 GCA_032173675.1 Gastrolobium villosum
CAAGGATTTCCTAGGATGACTATTTCAAGGTCCAGCCATTGACATTCCGAGAGACTTAAGCCAAATATGCAGCAAAGATCATATTACAGCGAAGCATGAATAAATTCTATTTCTATCAAGAAGATTCAAGATTATATCAACTAAGCATCAAAAGACACACCACCGTGAAGCTTTGAACTAGCAAGACAGCCATGCCACTTCTTTAGGGTCTTGTTGTAGGAATCTGCACATGCTTGTGACATTGGCCAATCTTCATGCTCGATTAAGTTTTGGAACAAAGCCACCAAGAAATCCATTGCTCTGAAGGTTTTACAGGTTATAGATATAAATGTATCATAAACAATATTACATGAACAAATAATGGTAACTAATAATCATTTGCTAGCCAAAGGGTGGGAGTGCCCAAGATCTTATAAACTCCACATTAGTTGCCCATACAACCAATGTGAGACTATATATCTCAACATTTTTTTTTACTGGAGTACTTCTCTTTCATTCATGCTTTACTTCTTCAATTGAGGTGTATAAATACACAATTCATAACAGAATAGTCACTAGTCCTAAAAAACCTCTAACACTGACTTAAAACAAATACTGTTACACACTTAAAACAAATACTGTTACAAATAAACTTTCAAATTTAAACTTCCTAATCTAACACTCCCCCTCAAGTTAGTGCATGGATGTTAATTATGCCTAACTTGCTAATTGCTTCTTCAAACACTCTTCCAGAAATCGCTTTGGTCAATACATCTGCCAACTGATCTTCAAGCTGGAGCGAATACATCAAAAGCAACAAGCTTGAACAAGAAAGAGACTAATAAACATAAAATAAACGAGTGGGGGTTGTAACAACTCTACAACTCACCCTAAAGAAATATAAAAAATATAATAAACTAAAATAAAATATTATCTATATCTCTAATACTCCTCCTCAAGATGGAGGGACACTTCATCTTGGGAAGAAGAAAAATAAAACGAAGATTCATGGAACACAAGTCGGAGAAATCGGTAGCACAACAAATCAACTGAAATGATCATCGGTATGCAGAACTGGTAAAGAGAATGTGCTGGAATGAACATCAGCTAAGGAAGGAAGGGCTGGGATGGACATTAGCCACCAAATATAAACGGTGCCGGGATGGACATCGGCAAAATCAAATGTTCTGAAATGAACATCAGCAACATGAACCATGCTCCCCCTGAATAGGAAGCCAAAATAAAACCCAAACAATGGCAAACCAAATACAAGCCAAATCAGACTTGAATAACACTACAAACATATGTGAGAATAAAATAAAATTGGCTAAATACAAACCATAAAAGAAAATAAAAATAATAAATCACCGAAGAAGATGAAAACACGGCCAGAAGAAACAAGATTTGGAAGTGGTTCGGTTCGCTTCAAAACTAGTTCGGTTCGGAAGTGGTTCGGTTCGATTAGAAACAAGATTTGGAAGGAGAAAAAAGACACAACAGTAGAAGTAGCCATTATAGAAAGAGAAAGCGAGAAAATAGAGAGATTCTAGAGAGTGAGAGAGAGTGAAGAAGCAGGAGAGAAAATTCAACAATTCAGGATGTGAAGGTGGAGAGTTTGAATTCAACAATTCGGAAAACTCAACAATTCAATATTCAACAATTCAGAAAGTTCAACAATTCAAAAATTCAACAATTCAACAATTCAATTTGGGATCTTTGCGTAGAATAATGTTTTGGGGAACATGAAGAGGTTTGGAGTTTTCAGAAGCAAGTTGGCCATTGAAGAAGAAAATGAAAAATACGAATACAGTTAAAAAAATGGTGTATAAAAAAATTATGACGATTCGGGGCTTCACAGTAGCAGCAAGTAAGTAAGAAAAAGAGAAGAAAATCCAGAAAATTCAAAAGAGTGAACCCGAGGAAGGAAGGGGAAAAGGTACAGATGCAAAGGAGATCTGGATGATCAAGAGATTTAAAAAAAATGATGGCAGCAGATCCTCCATTCATGGAGGATGAAAAATTTGCTTTGATACCATGTAAAAGAACCTTGGGATACACCACCCCAAAAGCTAGCTCAAAGGGTGGGAATGCCCAAGGCCTTATAAACTCCACATTAGTTGCCCATACAACCAATGTGGGACTATATATCTCAACACGCCCCCTCACACTAGAGCCCACTGGGTTTGAAGGGTGGACAACATACAAGCACACCTACATGTGGAAATTTCACTTTAAAGTGGGGGACGGTGAGGCTCTGATATCATGTCAAAGAACCTTGGGATACATCACCCCAAAAGCTAGCTCAAAGGGTGGGAGTGTCCAAGGCCTTATAAACTCCACATTAGTTGTCCATACAACCAATGTGGGACTACATATAACACGCCCCCTCACACAAACAAAATGAGTTCAGGATTTTGATCATTTACAAGAAAGAGCCAGGCTTGGTCTGTACTGATCCACAACGTAAGTTATTTGGGATTATCATGGCAGATTTGTGATGTTAAACATCCTTGCGTAATAGCCATGTATGCATCGATTATGCACACAGACACACATGAATATTCTATTTGATAATGGCCAGTTTCATGCTGCACTATGATCCCTAATTTTGGAAAACACGTCCCACATAACTTTTGACATTTCTTCCAAAAATCTGTGTCTAGAATAAGATGCATATATTAATATTTTTTTATCTAATATTTATCTTATTGTTCCTTGTGACCGGAAGATCATAGGTTTAAGTCTAAGGAATAGCCTCTTTGCAAAAATACAAGAGTAAGGCTGTGTACAATCGATCCCCATACCTACCATCACAAGTCGAGAAGCCTTGTGAACCGGGATTTACTCTTTTCCCTTTATTTATCCTATTGGATTCATTGACTTCAAGCACAATACAACACAGTCAACACTTGAAACATCAAAAAATGTTAACCCCATCACAAATTATTAAAAGAATTCTCCAAATAACAGATTTGGGAATGTCATGCCAATATGAAACAAAAGTTAAATGTCAACTGCATCATGTTCTTTACCTTGTCAGCCAAAGAAGTCCATTGGTACAACTGGATGACGATTTAGTAGTTTTAGTTTCAACCTCTACTTGTACCAAACTGTACAGGTAGTTAAATCTGGATGGGTTGGAGGAATATGAAGTTTCCAATCTCTGCCATGAAAAACAATATGGTATAGAGTGAGAACATATTACACATGATCCCATTATCAAATTAAGGTATAGGTACATGTACATACCAATAATTGTTAAAAAAATCTAAAACATAAGAACTATTATGCAAGTCAGATAGAATCCCAGCGAATAAAAAACAAAATGAATCACAATCCAACACCACAGCATAGCTATACCATATTGTTTTAAGAAGAAAATAAACATCCAAAGCTGCAAGAAAGCATATGATGATACATATGATCAAATAAGAGTCAGACAGAGAAGTTGACAAAAACATACCGATATGTTACCACCGATGTCAGTTTTGACGAGGGCCATAGCAGCTCCAAACTTATCTGCCATAAGAAAAGCATTAGTTCTTCTAACCATGGTACAAGTGTTCACATCATATATTTGACGCTTAAACAGACTCTAAACCAAATGTGCATAGGTTCATAATCTATTGTGTTGTACATGTTGGAGTTGTAGAGTTAGACAGTAACATAAAATTACTTCTACAGATAAAAAGGCATAGACAAGTTTCTGGTCTACAAGGATTCCTAATCGTCCTGTTTTGTATCTTTTCTCTTTTTAAATAATTCTGTCCTTATAAATAGAAGATATGGATACCCAAGTAACTAAGAAAGATAGATTAAAAGCAGTTTCAACATTTTCCATATTTTTGTGATGAAAAAAATATCTCAGTGAAGAGTGGTGAGAGAAGGAGACCAAGAGAACAGTAGTCCACTACAGAAATTCTCACTTTTATGCATCTTACCCGGTTCAAAGAGGTTAGAATTCATTAAGATCTAATAAATACAATATCATTTAATGCACAGAAGATTATACAATAGGACATTTAGATTTGCCCCTTTCCGTTGAAAAAACCAAAAAAAAAAATTGAGGAAAACGAAAATCCAAATAACATCACATGGCCTTCTTTCCTTTTATTATTGCTGCATTGTTGTATATGAAAATAATCAATTATAGAGTGCATAACTGTTTTTCACTTGCATAATAATTGATGTTCCTTAATTGCAGAATTTTGTTTGTGATAGATACTTACAAAATTTTATATGAGTGTTGTACTTTTTTTTTAAATGCGATTAAATAATCTACACTAGTTATTTTTAAATGCAAAATAATCTCAATAAACCACACTTAACATACGTGATATTGTTTTTAACAATTTTTAAAATTTTAAAAGCATAGCACATCAACACCATTAAATCCAATAACAATTATTTAAAAAGTTAATTTTGTCAAACAGTATTTTAGCAAATAATTACGTGAAATAAAAAGATACGTATATCAAATTTAAATATAAATGATATATTTTCTTGCATAAAAAATAAAAAACACCAGGTACAAAGGAAACAGATTCCTCGTAATCCAGTTCCACATAACATCAATCCAAACTCAAATGGGTTTCTGTCTTTTGACCGTATCCTATCCTAAAACATCCTCATTTTTCATTTTTTTTATTTTTTTGAAAATTCCATATTTTATATTTATCATACAGTATTTTAACATGGAATCCGGAATGAACAACTAAAATCCTCAGGTGCAACCTAAAAGCTTCAAATTTTAAAAAAATCTGAGTGACCTAATTGCAATATCCATCCATCCCAGACTGAAAATTCTAGGTTTTTTTTAGAGTTTTATTAATATCATGTTAAAGGAGATAAGTTATCTCATGTCATAGAGATAAATTATGGGTTCCACCATCTCAAAAAATAAAATAAAAAGGTGACATATTTATCGAGGGCTATGTAAGAGAGAAAGTTATCTCTTGTAACATAAGAGTAGTTTTTCTCTTCTTCTTTTTTTATTATCCTAAAAATAAATTCCAACTGCCCTCTTTTTCCATCTTGATTGTGTGTTTCGCGCAAAGGATCAATGGGTCGTTGTCGTGGATAAGAACAATTACGTCAATATAGTAAAAGTAAACATATTCTAAGTACCAAAAATTCTTACTACTAAGTTATTACTCATCACATCATCATTGGATCAAAAAGAGAGAATGTTAAAATGTTTTTGAAGAGAGAGAAAATGTTAATCTAATGGTGATTAGATAGGTAGTAAGTTGATAGTGAACATTTTTGATAGTGAGAATATCCCTCCTCCTATAATAAATCTGAAAAAATATAGGTTATAACAATTTTTATCGCACAAAATTTATTGTGATAATTCATTTATAAATTAAAGACATAACATATTAATATAATGAATATACAAAAATAAAAATTAACAATTAAATAAATACAACTATGATATTCATCGCATATATGACATATATATATATATATATATATATATATATATATATATATGAGGCAGGATCCTTTGACACCAGTCTTAAATTTCGAATTTGACACCTTATTTGATAGCTGTTAGATCAAAAAAGATCAATGGTGTCATATGCTTGCAAATCAGAGCCGTTATCTTTTGTGATCTAACGGTTATTAGATGGGGTGTCAAATTTAAAATTTGACACTGGAGTCAAATGATCCTACCTATATATATATATATATTACTCTTCATATAGAAGTATTAAAAATTGTAAAATTATAAATTAGTGTATATATATATATATATATATATATATATAATTATAATATGAACCAATTGCTGAAATATAAATTGCTGTAATGTAAATTATCAAAATATAAATTAGACGGGGATAGGATCAACTTACACCGATGTAAAAATAATAAATCATACATCAAATATGAACCGTTAATTTTTGTGCATCTAACAATTGAGATTTATCGGGAATTAAAAAGTAATTAGTGAGTGGGACCCAATAAATCTTAATTGTTAAATGCACGAAAATCAGTAATTAAGATTTGATATAAGATTTATTATTCTTACAATACTGTAAGATGATCCTACCATAATTATTTAAATTGTTGAAATAAATAACATAAAATAAATTGGAATGCGGTATCCTATTAGGATCGACCAGGGGAAGAAGAGAAAAAATAAATAAATAATAAAGTAACACTTGTACGTAATTTATATTTTGCAAGAAAGAAATAAGTCATCTGCACAAGTCATCTGCACCTTAGTATTCACCTTTATATTTCTTTATTATCAAACCTCGTCACTCTTAGTTTCTTTATTTTTTTATCTACCTGCCCTTTAATGGAGTTTTCTCTACGTGGCCATTTGGTTTAAGGATTTGGTTGAGATTGATAGGGAAATGATTCATGGGAATCTAACCTAACCATGTTTGGTTGAAGGATTTGTCAAACTTACCTACCTAAATCAGTTTCCTATCAAACCATGTTGCAAAAGAAACCCAATTAGGGGGCGTTTGGTTGAAGAGAAAATTTTATGAATCATAGGAAAATGTGATTTGTAGGGAAATGGTTGAGAAGTGAGTTTGATAGGAAAATGTAAAAACAATTGTTTGGTTGGGAAAAATTTTACCGGGAAAATTAAGTAACTTTTATAAAGTCTATGTTTGACTTTTGTTTAAATATAGATGGGAAAAAATATGTTTTTACCAAAATAACCTTGCTTTTCAAAAAATGAACAATTAGTCATCCTACCCTTTTGTAACCTGCTTTTACAATTGCCAACATCCATATGCAAAAGCAAATAATGTTTCCAACGTCCATATGTAAAAAAAATTAGATGCAGTTGGCTTCAAATCCATCACTGTCCATTTTGTACTGGTTTTGTTACCATCTCCAATTTCACGTTTTTTTTTCTCTCTCCTTAGCTTCTTTTTTCTCTCTTGCCCTTTTGGTGAAAGAGGCCTCTGGGACTCAGTTTCAGTTTACAAAATTTGAGCTTTTTGCTCTGTGAACTGTGATCTCTGCACCAGTTCTTGGTTTTCTCATCTGGGTATTTTTGTTTTAGCTTTTCTAGCTCAAGATGCCTGTTGAGAATCAAAGGGGTCATTTGGTGGATGAAGATGGGGCACGTGACCCCTTTCATGCGGGTATGCGTGTTCTTGCTGTGGACGACGACCTAATTTATCAGGGTACGCTCGTCATTTGTATAGAATGCAGTATGACTAATTTAGGCTGCTTTTCATCAATACCATCCTTCAACCAAATCCTTAAACCAAATGGCCCCTTACAAGATGGTATTGATGAAAAGCAGCCTAAATTAGTCATACTGCATTCTATACAAATGACGAGCGTACCCTGACGAATTAGGTCGTCGTCCACGGCAAGAACACGCATACCCGCAGGAAAGGGGTCACGTGCCCCATCTTCATCCACCAAATGACCCCTTTGATTCTCAAGAGCCATCTTGAGCTAGAAAAGCTAAAACAAAAATACCCAGATGAGAAAACCAAGAACTGGTGCAGAGATCACAGTTCACAGAGCAAAAAAGCTCCAAATTTGGAAAACTGAAACTGAGAAATTGAGTCCCAGAGGCCTCTTTCACCAGCACAGGTAACAATAACAAAAGGGCAAGAGAGAAAAAAAAAAGCTAAGGAGAGAGAAAAAAAACATGAAATTGGAGATGGTAACAAAACTAGTACAAAATGACAGTGATGGATTTGAAGCCAACTGCATCTAATTTTTTTACATATGGACGTTGGAAACATTATTTTGCTTTTGCATATGGACGTTGGCAATTGAAAAAGCAGGTTACAAAAGGGTAGGATGACTAATTGTTCATTTTTTGAAAAGCAAGGTTATTTTGGTAAAAACATATTTTTTTCCCGTCTATATTTAACCAAAAGCCAAAACATAGACTTTATAAAAGTTACTTAATTTTCCCGGTAAAATTTTTCCCAACCAAACAACTATTTTTACATTTTCCTATCAAACTCACTTCCCAACCATTTCCCTACCAATCACATTTTCCTATGATTCATAAAATTTTCTCTTTAACCAAACGCCCCCTAAATCTTTTCACGACTCTTCACTCATTACTTTC
This sequence comes from Gastrolobium villosum, assembly GCA_032173675.1. Taxonomy (NCBI): domain Eukaryota; kingdom Viridiplantae; phylum Streptophyta; class Magnoliopsida; order Fabales; family Fabaceae; genus Gastrolobium; species Gastrolobium villosum. The sequence continues at coordinate 8,048 of JAVKPL010007358.1, forward strand.
TTTCAATTTAAAGCAAGGACTAATGATTCATCTAGCCTCTTATTATAAGAAAAATATGCCAATGATAAAAATCAATATGATAATAGTAAAATATTATTTACCTAATAATCATTAAAGAAAATATTTCCATATGGAATGTTTTGAAATTTTATTTATGATTGATTTATATATTTTTGAAATGTTATTTATAATAATCTATGATTCGTTCATATATTTTTGGAGTATTATTTGTAATAATCTATGAGTGATTTATATGTTTTTGAAGTTATTCTGTCCTTGAGATAGAGATGTCTAACTCAATAGGCTAATATGTTGATATTGGATCTAAGTGCCTTCTCTCAGGTATCTATGAACGAGATACCTTTGAGGGTAGGCTGATCACTGTGCACAATAATGTTGACATAGTCAAGGCGTGGGGTGTGTGCACAGTGACAAGCTAATATAGGGTTTTCAACGAGTACCTACCTTTGGGACTTACCTCGTATTTATAGAGGTTACCTGTGGGTAGGGATGTGCATGGGTCAAGCCGAACCGATTTTTTTGAAAAACCGAACCAAATTGGTTTAAATGGTTCGGTTCGAAAGTGGTTCGGTTCGGTCCAAAACTGGTTCGGTTCGGAAGTGGTTCGGAACCAGTTCGCAAGTGGTTCGAAACCGGTTTGGGTCGATCCTTTTTTGAAAAGAAAAAAATCAAAAATTTAAAAAATAAAGTTATAAAAATTAATTTGGTTTGTGATCGCTGATCTAAAATTCAACATAAACTAAAAATAAAAGAAAAAGAAAAAGAAGATGAAGAACGAAGAACGCGAAGAACTCCACAGCTGCCCCTTTCTTCTCCCGGTCCAGATCTGAATGGAATCGAATGGAACGGTGGAGGACCACCCTTTTTATACTTGTGGTCCATGTGATGTTGCGTGAATAGATAAGGATGACACCTCAGCGTGATGTAATGCTGACAAAGCATCCTATCTTTTTTTAGTGCAGTGCCAGCTGTGCTTTGACTCAGCGCTTTGATTGCAGATTCTTTCCTTAATTGCTTCAGCGCTAATTGAGGATAGTTTGACATGTGATTTAAATGGTGCAGCGTTGATCAAGGATAATTTGGAATTTGACATGATGAGCTTTAAATGCTGATTCGTGTGCTGTTCCTCTCAAAGTGTCTAGATCTGCCTCCCAATTTCTGAGTTCCACCTTCGGGTTTTGTGAAGAGTTCTATTTATAAGACTCTCTTTTTTTCTCGCACAGCACAGTAATTCTTTCCCGAAAATGTCGTGAAACGTATAACTGAAAATTTAATTAAAACTTATTACGTAACTAAAGAATTAAATTAAAACTTATTACGTAACGTAAGAATTAAATTAAAAACAGTTTTGAATTCAAATTTTGAAATCAAATTTTAAATTCAACATTTCACTTCTTTTTTTCTGTAAAAACACAACTAACAAGTGCATATTATTGACATACAAAGAATCAACATAATTAGCAAATATGTATTTAAATTGCTCTCTTATGACTCAATTCTTGTCAATTTTAACACAGAAAAATCACACTTGCCGGAGAGCATCAGTTTGGTTTGAAAATAGTTCGGTTTGGTTCGGAAACGGTTCGGTTCTTAAACCGGTTCTAAAAGCCGGTTCAGTTCATGAACCGGTTCGGTTCATGAACTAGTTTTTTAAAACCGATTATTTTATGGAGCGGTTCGGTTCGGTTTATGGTTCGACCCATTTTTTTGATTATTTTGCACATCCCTACCTGTGGGTAGTGTGGATGGGGCCCTTGGGCTGCTTGCTTTGTTGTCGCTGTGTAGTTGCTGTGTTGTCGGATAAATATTCTTTATGGATATCTATCTGAGTCAATGCTGACTCAGATCTTGGATTGCCCTTTGTTGGGCTTGCTTCTTAATGGGCCCATTATACGGGTCCATAACAGAAGTGTTGTGTGTAATAGTTTGTGAATGATTTATAAATTTTTATAGCGTTGTTTATAATAATTCACGATTAACTTATATATTTTGAAGTGATTGAATTATATATTTTGGAGTGTTATATGTAATAAATTATGATTCATTTATATATTATTATTATTATTAGGGAGTTACACTTGGGAACAGTGACCATTTTGCCACTGTTGGCAAAAAAAATTGCCAAACTGACACGCCAACAGTAAATTTTACTAAAATGTCATGCGGCATATTTCGCTACACTGTATAGCGAAATATGTCTGCAAATAATTCGCTACATAGTGTAGCGAAATATGCCACGTCAGAACCAAAATTGCCACGTGTCAAACAGGGAGAATTTCGCTACACAGTGTAGCGAAATTCTCCCTGTTTGACACGTGGATTTTTGGTTCTGTGCATTCTGACGTGGCATATTTTGCTACACTGTATAGCGAATTATTTGCACACATATTTCGTTACACAGTGTAGCGAAATATGCCAGGTGGCATTTTGGCAAAATTTATTATTGGTGTGGCAGTTTAATATTTTTTTTTTTTGCCAACGGTGGCACTTTGGTCACTATTCCATTTGTTAGAATTGAATATCCACACAGATGTAAGAGATAATCACACGGAAATATCTATGAAAGCTTTTTCTATAAAACTTGCTTACTTGCACTTTCTCTTTTTCTCTTGATCTACATATCATACAAACTATCAAAGACTATTTATAAGCTATAAAACTGACCAACATAACTCCACATATAACACTCTCATTACTTTATAACTGACATAACAGACTCATTACTTTATAATTGACATAACTGACTAATTAATATTCTAACTGACATAACTTATTCATTAATATTCTAATTGACATTTAAAATTTATCCCAAGAATATGTGTGCCAAGATTTCATTTACAACCGTTATAAGATATTTTATTTTGGTGGGTGCAATAAACTAACCGGATAAGTTTACCGTAATAAGAGTCGGATATATTAATCTATCCTATAATTTCATTTTTACCTGACCATCAAATAAGTTTTTAGGAAAATTTTATGTTTATTTTTCAAAAATTATCTAATAGTAATTTTGATCTAATAATAATAAAATCAATTGTAAGGTAAAAAAAGTTATGAATATAACCTCCCTCTTATAAATTATTTTTAAATGCAAAATAATCTCAAAAAAAGCACACTGAACATCCGTGGTTTTTTTTTATAACAATTTTAAAAATTTTAAAAGCATAACACAACAACACCATTAAATCCAATAACAATTATTTAAAAAGTTAATTTTGTTAAACAGTATTTTAGGAAATAATTACCTGAAATAAAAAGATACGTATATCAAATTTAAATATAAAAGATATATTTTCTTATATAAAATATAAAACACCACTTACAAAGGAAACAGATTCCTCGTACACCAGTTCCGCTTAACAGCAACCCAAACTCAACTGGGTTTGTGTCTTTTGACCATATCCTATCCTGAAATATCATCGTTTGTCGTTATTATTATTATTATTAATATTTTTTGAAGGTTATAGTTACGATTTTTTTTTTTTATAAAATCTCTTACAATCATATTTTATCACGTTGATTTTCGCCAATCAACGGTTATCATTTATTGTGAATTAATAATTAATTAATGAGTTTAATTTGCTAAAATCATAACAGTTATTTGACGAAAATCAACGATAATAAGATATGATCATAGGAGGTTATAAAAAAATTTGTAAATATAACCTCATTCCATTATTATTATAACCTCCCTCCATTATTATTATTATTATTTTGAAAATTCCATATTTCATATTTATCATACACTATTTAAACATGGAATCCGGAATGAACAACTAAAATCCTAAGGTGCAACCTAAAAGCTTCAAATTTTAAAAAAATCTGAGTTTGCAATATCCATTCATCCCAGACTGAAAATTCTAGGGTTTTTTATAAATTCTACCTGCCCTCTTTTTCCATTGTGGTTGTGCGTCTCAAGAAACTCAAATTCATTCAAAGTTTCGTCGCGCAAAGAATCAATGGGTCGTTCTCGTGGAAATTTTCACCACGCCGATGAAGATCCCAATCAAAGGTTCGATCTTTTTTCTTAATATACTTTCGTTATTGCTATTAGTACAAAACAATTGTACTCCGCTGTCACAATGCAACTCTCCGTATTCAAAATAAAATAAAATAAAAAATGCAAGTGTCTTTCCGCGTGCAATGTTGCTAATTACAATTCAATTTTGCAAAAGTTGTTTTCTTGAATGTGTATGACTGATCAGAGATGTAGTAAAAGGCTATGGCGATTTTGCTCTTTGATACTCAACTAAGTGTGTGTGTGTGTGTGTTTATTTCTATTTTTTTCCAATATGCTTTCTCTGCTTATCTTTCTTGGCTGTGTAGGTCAAGGAGAAAAAAGAATGCTGCCAGTGGAGAAAATTTAGAATCTGGAGTAGCAGGTACTTTTTCCACCATCATGTGCTATTTGATTATGGTCAATTCTACAACACAGTGTGAAATTATACTGTATTAATACACTATATTATCTCCACTATAATCCCAATTGACATTAAAAATTTAAAAGTCCAACTATACATTCTATCCTTTGGTCTTCCATTCCCATTATAAATTTAAAAGTCCAACTACTTTTTGGAATGACACCTTTTATTCCTATCAAAATAAAAAGGTGAAGGAAGACTATCATATGTGTGTCTGTTTTGCATTATTTGTCAACTTTGGCAATATATTAACTTTTGAGGAAATGTGGTAATTCTTCTATTACTATTAAGACTAAGATTTTGTGTATGCTGAAGTAGGGTAAAGGACGATCAGCTTCTTGCATGAAACTCCTGACACTTTTATATATCACTTTGAATCTCAATGGCATTGCCTTATCTTTCCACCATTATAGTCTTTGAGGAAATTTATGATACAATATTCTGTATTAAGCTTCCTAGTTCCTTTTTCACTGGCAGATTCTCTAGTAGACAGAGATTCTGGAGGAAAGAAGCCAAGTTCCTCAGGAAATGAAGGCTCCTCTTTAAAAGAGATTAGTGGTTATAACCCAAAAAGAGAGGAATTTGATACTGAATATGATATTGATGCTGAAAAACTACACGCTGGCGTGGAATTTAATAGGGCTACTGACACTGACGAAGAGCGACAGCTGAAACTTCGTGTATTGCTTATATATTCAAGAAGGTTGACAACCATTTTATTTTATTTTTTATATTTCTCTTCCTGAATCGTGTACACTCAACCATTAACAGTAGTGATGTTATCAGGGGTATTGGCAGAGTATTGCTCACACCCCATCTTTAAATTGCAATATCTTGCAGGGTTCATGAAAGCCAACGTAGAAAGAAATTCGTACTTGAAAGAAACTTGTTATACCCAAATCCATTTGAGAAGGATTTAACACCTGAGGAAAAGACAATATGTCGGAAATATGACTGGCTCATGCGCTTTCATACCAAGGAAGAGCATGAGGAATTGCTTAGAACAGCTATCTGTGAACACAGAACTCTTAAAAGAATTCAAGAGCTTAAGGTTTGAGATGTTTATGGCCTTAAATTATTTTGTAGATTCACTGTTTTTCTCTTTTTGGAAAGGAAAGCTCTCTTTTGGGCTTCTTGTGATCTTTATATTCTGGAATGCTATCCTTTGGTTGAATATAGGTAGAAATTGCTAGAAATGACTTGTTACTGCTTGTGGGATTAGGAAATTTTTCATACTGGGGAGTGTGGTTATACCATGTTTGAAGTGTCTTATAAGCATCTAAATTGAAGCTTCCCAGTTAACCAATCCCAGTAGTACTACTAGATGTAAGTTGCAAGAATTGGTTGTGTCTAAATGTATAAATCCTTAGATTTGTAATTGCAGAGTTATGATTTAATGGATGCTTCTTTCCATTCCTGTTGATATTGATTATATGATGTGCATACTGCGTGCACAAATCAAATAATTGACTTAACTCTTAGATTTGCAATACATTGTACTGCAGGAAGCCCGGGCTGCTGGTTGTCGCAATTCAGCTGAAGCGGAAAGATATCTGGTACATAAGAGAAAAAGGGAATCTGAAGAAAGTGGTCTGGTACATAAGAGAAGAAGGGAATCTGAAGAAAGTGCTCGTAGGGCAAAAGATAGTGCTCAGGTTGGCTTAAGTAATCAGGGGGTTCCGAATGCATTATTGTCTCCAGACTCTGCTGGGAAGGATTTGAGTTCAAGACCTGCGGGGCCTGCTACTTCAAGTTCTGTCAATGAAATGGATGTGACAGGATACAATGGGGCAGATTTACTTTCTGAACCTGTAAGCATATAGTCTCTCTCTGCCCCCTCCCCCTCCCCCCAAAAAATAAAATAAAATTAGTAATACCTGCTATCTATTAGTTTGGCCTTAAGGCCTTTCTTTTTTAAGGTAACATAAGTGGTTTGGTAATTAAATGCTATTTGTAAGTCATTGGTCCATGGTATTGGTTGGATGTTTTTAAGAATAGGCTTGCTCCTATTATTGTTACAAAGTTCGTCATATAGGTTCTCGGTGGCACCCATCATGCTTGATTTATCGAGGAAGATTGATTTCTGACCTCAAGGGGGCATTTTGTACAAGGATTTTTTTTAGATCCCAGGGAAAGTCACTACATTGAGAATCCTATTTACCCACATTTGATAGAAGGATTGTGAAAACTTTCCCGTGAATATGATTTTCCCATGATTCTGTTTTGTGAACACTTTTTAAGGCAAAATGTCATCCAAGAATACAACCAGAGGGGTGATATTCTTGGATTCCAGAGGTGGGAAAATATTTTGGCCTCCGCGCCACTAGCGCCAAGTCTTCAAGTAATATTTTATTCCCACGCCAATTGCACGGTGATGGCGCCACTAGCGTCAGCAATGCAGTTTTTAAAATCATCCTACATTCCCATTAATATTTGACAATCAACCAAACATAGAATCAGGAAACTTGAGCGTAATATTTTGACCTACCAAACAGTTTTTTGGTCACATTCCCGGGAAATTCACTTTCCCATCATATTTCTGGAAATCGTGATTCTCAGGCATAAGAAAATTTCTCTTCTACCAAACATCCTCCAAGAGTAAAACTAAAAGTCAGGATAAAACCCATCCAATCTTTTTAAATTAGATTCCTTGTTGATGGTGGAAATTTTGATTCTGGTTATTAAAAATGCTGTTATTTTGATTCTGGTTATTAAAAATGCTGTTATTTTTCTGATCGGGTGGAGGGAGATTAATGATACTCAGTGATGAATTTTATTTTGTATAGTAATGATTTATAGCATCAGGTTGCCCTTTATAGTAATGATTTTGTTTTTGGATATTATGCACTAGTCTTTGCCTAGTTTGCCTTTTAAATTAGTGCATTGTTTCTTCGTTTATTTTCTGAAATTGTCGTTTATATCTTCTTTGGCAGGAAAAACGTTTGTGCCGTGATATGAGGTTGCCGCCAGCCATTTATCTGAAGATGCTAGAGCAACTGTCTCTACGAATACTTGGTGGCACTGTCTCTTCTAAATCGGATGCTCATCAATTGTTCAAGATGGAGACCATCAAAATTGACAGGGTCTATGATATGCTCATCAAAAAGGGAATTGCTTCACCCTGAGACGTCTAGTGCTGCTTCGGATGTGTCACTTCATAACCTATTATTCTCTCTTCTAGCCTTCCCTAATCGAAATAAATTGCTGTTGTTATATATATATATATATATATATATATATATATATATATATATATATATATATATATATATATATGGGTAAAGTGTGTGTCATTTTATAAAGGATGTAAAGTTGTGTCATTTTAAGAGAGAAAAAGAGATAGATAAAGGAGGAGAGAGAGTTGACAAAAGAAATAAAGGTATAGGTCTTACTTCTTTGTGAAAGTGAAAGGATATAAGTTGTGTCATTTAAAATGATAAACACTTTTTCCTATATATATATATATGTATATATAACATTTCTAGAAATTTTGAAGTATTGTATCAAGCTTTAGTTATGGGCGGAGCTAAATAAAAGATGTACTATCCACACGAGTTAATCATTGTTCTATCTAAGTTTTGTGATGCTCCTCCCGAGATCCAACTCCTTGCATATGTACTGGGGAATGGATGGACATTGGTGTGCGTACTAGGATTCAATACGGAAATTAAGATGTTTATGCAAAAATTGAAAAAGCATCTTGTTAGCTAAGGTGTAGACTTTGGAATTGTTTATTCTAAGGTTGATATGTGGTTATTTGTGGCACATTTATTGGTTGAGTTTTGGAAACACTTTTATGTTGTGTGTGCTTGATAGAAAGATAAACGATAGATATGGAAAGATGACAAACAAATAAGGATGTAAGGATTTAAAGCTTTTGTGTGAAAGTGAAGGAAATAAGGATGTAATGGTATTAATTAACGAAAATACAAGCGAGAAGATGGAGTGGAAGCTAAAGCCACAATAGCTTTAATGAGACTCAATGACAATTTGTTGTGGTAGGAGCTATCCTATAATGTAATTGAGGATGAGGATGAGAATTTTGTTTTCTATTTCTTTTATTATGATTAGGGTATGTGAAAGTATTTTACTTGTTGACAAACAAATCTGCAATGACGAGAAATGAGAAAAAATGTGTTCAGACTTAAGATAATGAATGAAAAAGAAAAAAGAAAAAGTAAAAAACATTGATTTGTTAATGAATCATTGATTGTCTCAAACATCATATTGAGGTGTGATGATGATGTCGGAAGTTTAATCCTCCACCATGCGACCTATCTCCCTCCCTAACCTGGGTGCCTGTACTCACAATTTGCCCAAAAAATTAAAGAACTTAGAAATGTCACTTAATCATTAGTTTGTGATGGGCCTTAAGTATGTGAATAAAGGTAATAACAGAATTGGGGTGAAAGGAAGAGAGTTCGTTGGGGGAGGATTCTTCTAGAATGTTGTTGGAGGATGGGATAAAAGGAAGGGGAATTTGTGGAGTGAGGTATGCATGTATTGAGAGGATTTTGGTGTTGGGTTTGGAGGTGTTGCAAGCAGCCCTTTGGGAAACGAACAGTTCTTGGCTGTTCTTGTATTTTCTGTTTGTGTCTCCATTTCTGTGTTCATCAGTTTCAGTGTAGTAAAATTGGGTTTCATCAATTTGGTATTAGAGCACTTCTGATCTAGGGGTGTTTCTGGTCCAAATCCTTGACATAGTGAAAACCATGGGAGCAACCTAAACTTCCACAAAAAGCTAAATCGTTATCTCCATTGAGCACGAGGTTGTTATGTCCATCGTGCCCAAGTTCACAATTTTGCTTGCAAACTAAAAACTTCTTGAATGAAGGATCATTCCCTATGGCATCTTTGGATAGAACTTCAACTTTGAAAGAGATATAAAAATTTCTACTAATTGATTTTCCACTAAACTTTCATCATTCCAAATGAAAGTACAATGTGAATGATGCAATCCAATATCTTCTATCTTTATTTTAAAATTTACATCCACTATAGAAGTAAGCACCTCATTCTTGTAGATCCCTCTGTCTATTATTATGTTGTAGACCTTTTCTGATTTAGGGGGAGATTTCGACTCGAGGAAGTCGACGACGGGATAGATGAAGAGATTTGCCAGAGGAGCTGTCTCAATTTGTTGTGGTAGGAGCTATCCTATAATGTAATTGAGGATGAGGATGAGAATTTTGTTTTCTATTTCTTTTATTATGATTAGGGTATGTGAAAGTATTTTACTTGTTGACAAACAAATCTGTTCAGACTTGAGATAATGAATGAAAAAGAAAAAAGAAAAAGTAAAAAACATTGATTTGTTAATGAATCATTGATTGTCTCAAACATCATATTGAGGTGTGATGATGATGTCGGAAGTTTAATCCTCCACCATGCGACCTATCTCCCTCCCTTACCTGGGTGCCTGTACTCACAATTTGCCCAAAAAATTAAAGAACTTAGAAATGTCACTTAATCATTAGTTTGTGATGGGCCTTAAGTATGTGAATAAAGGTAATAACAGAATTGGGGTGAAAGGAAGAGAGTTCGTTGGGGGAGGATTCTTCCTAGAATGTTGTTAGAGGATGGGATAAAAGGAAGGGGAATTTGTGGAGTGAGGTATGCATGTATTGAGAGGATTTTGGTGTTGGGTTTGGAGGTGCTGCAAGCAGCCCTTTGGGAATCGAATAGTTCTTGGCTGTTCTTGTATTTTCTGTTTGTGTCTCCATTTCTGTGTTCATCAGTTTCAGTGTAGTAAAATTGGGTTTCATCAATTTGGTATTAGAGCACTTCTGATCTAGGGGTGTTTCTGGTCCAAATCCTTGACAGAGTGAAAACCATGGGAGCAACCTAAACTTCCACAAAAAGCTAAATCGTTATCTCCATTGAGCACGAGGTTGTTATGTCCATCGTGCCCAAGTTCACAATTTTGCTTGCAAACTAAAAACTTCTTGAATGAAGGATCATTCCCTATGGCATCTTTGGATAGAACTTCAACTTTGAAAGAGATATAAAAATTTCTACTAATTGATTTTCCACTAAACTTTCATCATTCCAAATGAAAGTACAATGTGAATGATGCAATCCAATATCTTCTATCTTTATTTTAAAATTTGCATCCACTATAGAAGTAAGCACCTCATTCTTGTAGATCCCTCTGTCTATTATTATGTTGTAGACCTTTTCTGATTTAGGGGGAGATTTCGACTCGAGGAAGTCGACGACGGGATAGATGATGAGATTTGCCAGAGGAGCTGTCTCTTGGCAATCAAGACTTCAGAAATGTGTTGCACTTTCGACAACTGAGGTTGAGTACATTGCCGCAACTGAGGCAAGCAAAGAGATGATGTGGATGAAGAAGTTCCTCGTGGAACTCGGCCATGAACAAGACAAGTACGAGCTGGGTTGTGACAATCAAAGCGCAATCCATCTTGCGAAGAATTCGACCTATCACTCCCGTACTAAGCACATTGATGTGAGATATCACTTGATCCGGGATGTGGTGGAAGGTGGAGAGCTCGAACTTGTCAAGGTGCACACTGACCAAAATTGGTCCGACATGATGACGAAGCCGGTTCCAGCAAGAAAATTTGAAGACTGCTGTGAAGGAGCCGGGTTGATGCTGAAGCCGACGCATTGAAGTCGGAGGGGGAGATTTGTTGGGCCCTCCTTCAATGCTAAGCCCATTTGAGGGGTTTTCCTAAAATACCCCTAACCCTAATTTCCACCTCCTATAAATACTCATTAGTTGGGGTGGAGGCTAGGTCAGAAGAGAGGATTTTGTTGAGAGAAAATTGTTTGATTGTTTGAGCAAAGCTTTATGCTTTGCATTTAAGAGATCTCTAGGGAGAGTTTGAGAGAAACATCTTTAGGGTAGTTTGATTATCACCATTGTTGGAGAGGTTGAGTTAACCACCACATTGGTGTATTTGATTCTTGTAACCATTATTTTCATAGTGGATTTTTGATCTGGACTGTGGTTTTTACTTCTTCATAGGAGAAGGTTTTCCACGTTAAAATTTGGTTGTGTTCTTCTTCTCTCTCATTGTCTGTTTTTGATTTTTCCGCTGCACTACTGACCTGGTGATATTCAGGCCAAGGCACTGCCGAGATCCGAGCTCCGGATCTCGTTGATTGACTTCCGCACTTAAGGCTTCCAAGCCGAGTTTGAGGGAACCGAGTTCCCAACAAATATGATCTTCACCTAACAACTTAAGCTTTTGAATTAGAATGGTTCTTTACAATTATTTATTTGAATAACTTGTGTATTGATGTCACATATTGTCATTACCAAAGTAACCTACATACATATAGAACTATGATAAAATAATCTTTCTCATGGAATTGTTGGGGGTTAATAATGGAATATGCAACAATGATGATAATGTATTTGAATTTTTTAATTTAAAATGGCTTAAGCCAGACTTGATGATGCATTGTATACAGTTCAATGTATTATTCCAGCTCATTTAGATCAATGTCATTGATGTCATCAATAAGCCCAAAAATGACCCAACATCTTACCATAAACTTGTGATTCTCTTCAAGGAGAGGAGTAAAGGCTGAACAAAATTTCTTTATGTCAGCATTGATATCACCAGTGCCTCCTATCACCTCCATGAACTTCTTCCTATCAGGAGCAAGCTTCATGACTGCCTGTAGGTCAAATATTTAATAAGTCCCAAAAGCGTATTCTATTCCATATACTATACTACCCCTTCCTAAATAGAAAAACACAGTGGCAAAAGACAAATAAAATAACAGAAAAACACAAAATAAGGGAACAATGATAGCAATGGAGAGTCAAGGGAAAGCTATATGGTGTTTAAATGTTGTGATCTAAGTTAAATAGACTAATGTATGGAAACTAAAATATAAAAAAGGCAAACCTCAAACTTTGTGAGAGTAGAAATTAAGGTTGATTGTACACAACTTGCATTTTACAAACTAAAAGATAAAAATGTAGGTTTATTTTATCATCGTATTTAAATGATTTAGTGAAAACAACATCGTTCAACTCATTTACTCAGGTGCAACATGTCTAAATTATAGAAAATTAAGGCAAATAAAGTAATAGTCTGAATAGTTGAATGCATATTTCATGCTGCATTAGAATATGAAGCATTCATATGATAAAGAGGAAAGATTGTAGAGAGTTCACATCACAATAATGCAAATAGTAAAATCAAGGATTTCCTAGGATGACTATTTCAAGGTCCAGCCATTGACATTCCAGAGACTTAAGCCAATATGAAGCAAGATTATATTACAGCGAAGCATGAATAAATTCTATTTCTATCAAGAAGATTCAAGATTATATCAACTAAGCATCAAAAGAACACTACCGTGAAGCTTGAACTAGCAAGACAGCCATGCCACTTCTTTAGGGTCTTGTTGTAGGAATCTGCACATGCTTGTGACATTGGCCAATCTTCATGCTCGATTAAGTTTTGGAACAAAGCCACCAAGAAATCCATTGCTCTGAAGGTTTTACAGGTTATAGATATAAATGTATCATAAACAATATTACATGAACAAATAATGGTAACTAATAATCATTTGCTAGCCAAAGGGTGGGAGTGCCCAAGATCTTATAAACTCCACATTAGTTGCCCATACAACCAATGTGAGACTATATATCTCAACATTTTTTTTCACTGGAGTACTTTTCTTTCATTCATGCTTTACCTCTTCAATTGAGGTGTATAAATACACAATTCATAACAGAATAGTCACTAGTCCTAAAAAACCTCTAACACTGACTTAAAACAAATACTGTTACACACTTAAAACAAATACCATTACAAATACACTTTCAAATTTAAACTTCCTAATCTATCACTCCCCCTCAAGTTAGTGCATGGATGTTAATTATGCCTAACTTGCTAATTGCTTCTTCAAACACTCTTCCAGAAATCGCTTTGGTCAATACATCTGCCAACTGATCTTCAAGCTGGAGCGAATACATCAAAAGCAACAAGCTTGAACAAGAAAGAGACTAATAAACATAAAATAAACGAGTGGGGGTTGTAACAACTCTACAACTCACCCTAAAGAAATATAAAAAATATAATAAACTAAAATAAAATATTATCTATATCTCTAATACTCCTCCTCAAGATGGAGGGACACTTCATCTTGGGAAGAAAGAAAAATAAAACGAAGATTCATGGAACACAAGTCGGAGAAATCGGTAGCACAACAAATCAACTGAAATGATCATCGGTATGCAGAACTGGTAAAGAGAATGTGCTGGAATGAACATCAGCTAAGGAAGGAAGGGCTGGGATGGACATTAGCCACCAAATATAAACGGTGCCGGGATGGACATCGACAAAATCAAATGTTCTGAAATGAACATCAGCAACATGAACCATGCTCCCCCTGAATAGGAAGCCAAAATAAAACCCAAACAATGGCAAACCAAATACAAGCCAAATCAGACTTGAATAACACTACAAACATATGTGAGAATAAAATAAAATTGGCTAAATACAAACCATAAAAGAAAATAAAAATAATAAATCACCGAAGAAGATGAAAACACGGCCAGAAGAAACAAGATTTAGAAGTGGTTCGGTTCGCTTCAAAACTAGTTCGGTTCGGAAGTGGTTCGGTTCGATTAGAAACAAGATTTGGAAGGAGAAAAAAGACACAACAGTAGAAGTAGCCATTATAGAAAGAGAAAGCGGGAAAATAGAGAGATTCTAGAGAGTGAGAGAGAGAGTGAAGAAGCAGGAGAGAAAATTCAACAATTCAGAATGTGAAGGTGGAGAGTTTGAATTCAACAATTCGGAAAACTCAACAATTCAAATATTCAACAATTCAGAAAGTTCAACAATTCAAAAATTCAACAATTCAATTTGGGATCTTTGCGTAGAATAATGTTTTGGGGAACATGAAGAGGTTTGGAGTTTTCAGAAGCAAGTTGGCCATTGAAGAAGAAAAGGAACAATACGAATACAGTTAAAAAATGGTGTATAAAAAAATTATGACGATTCGGGGCTTCACAGTAGCAGCAAGTAAGTAAGAAAAAGAGAAGAAAATCCAGAAAATTCAAAAGAGTGAACCCGAGGAAGGAAGGAAGGGGAAAAGGTACAGATGCAAAGGAGATCTGGATGATCAAGAGATTTAAAAAAAATGATGGCAACAGATCCTCCATTCATGGAGGATGAAAAATTTGCTTTGATACCATGTAAAAGAACCTTGGGATACACCACCCCAAAAGCTAGCTCAAACGGTGGGAATGCCCAAGGCCTTATAAACTCCACATTAGTTGCCCATACAACCAATGTGGGACTATATATCTCAACACGCCCCCTCACACTAGAGCCCACTGGGTTTGAAGGGTGGACAACATACAAGCACACCTACATGTGGAAATTTCACTTTAAAGTGGGGGACGGTGAGGCTCTGATATCATGTCAAAGAACCTTGGGATACATCACCCCAAAAGCTAGCTCAAAGGGTGGGAGTGTCCAAGGCCTTATAAACTCCACATTAGTTGTCCATACAACCAATGTGGGACTACATATCTCAACACGCCTCCTCACACGAACAAAATGAGTTCAGGATTTTGATCATTTACAAGAAAGAGCCAGGCTTGGTCTGTACTGATCCACAACGTAAGTTATTTGGGATTATCATGGCAGATTTGTGATGTTAAACATCCTTGCGTAATATCCATGTATGCATCGATTATGCACACAGACACACATGAATATTCTATTTGATAATGGCCAGTTTCATGCTGCACTATGATCCCTAATTTTGGAAAACACGTCCCACATAACTTTTGACATTTCTTCCAAAAATCTGTGTCTAGAATAAGATGCATATATTAATATTTTTTTATCTAATATTTATCTTATTGTTCCTTGTGACCGGAAGATCATAGGTTTAAGTCTAAGGAATAGCCTCTTTGCAAAAATACAAGAGTAAGGCTGTGTACAATCGATCCCCATACCTACCATCACAAGTCGAGAAGCCTTGTGAACCGGGATTTACTCTTTTCCCTTTATTTATCCTATTGGATTCATTGACTTCAAGCACAATACAAGACAGTCTACACTTGAAACATCAAAAACTGTTAACCCCATCACAAATTATTAAAATAGTTCTCCAAATAACAGATTTGGGAATGTCATGCCAATATGAAACAAAAGTTAAATGTCAACTGCATCATGTTCTTTACCTTGTCAGCCAAAGAAGTCCATTGGTACAACTGGATGACGATTTAGTAGTTTTAGTTTCAACCTCTACTTGTACCAAACTGTACAGGTAGTTAAATCTGGATGGGTTGGAGGAATATGAAGTTTCCAATCTCTGCCATGAAAAACAATATGGTATAGAGTGAGAACATATTACACATGATCCCATTATCAAATTAAGGTATAGGTACATGTACATACCAATAATTGTTAAAAAAATCTAAAACATAAGAACTATTATGCAAGTCAGATAGAATCCCAGCGAATAAAAAACAAAATGAATCACAATCCAACACCACAGCATAGCTATACCATATTGTTTTAAGAAGAAAATAAACATCCAAAGCTGCAAGAAAGCATATGATGATACATATGATCAAATAAGAGTCAGACAGAGAAGTTGACAAAAACATACCGATATGTTACCACCGATGTCAGTTTTGACGAGGGCCATAGCAGCTGCAAACTTATCTGCCATAAGAAAAGCATTAGTTCTTCTAACCATGGTACAAGTGTTCACATCATATATTTGACGCTTAAACAGACTCTAAACCAAATGTGCATAGGTTCATAATCTATTGTGTTGTACATGTTGGAGTTGTAGAGTTAGACAGTAACATAAAATTACTTCTACAGATAAAAAGGCATAGACAAGTTTGGATTACTTCTACGATTCTTTCTTTTAACGATTAACCGACGATAAATACCATAGGATACTACACTAGTTATTTTTAAATGCTAAATAATCTCAATAAACCACAATTAACATACGTGATATTGTTTTTAACAATTTTTAAAATTTTAAAAGCATAGCACATCAACACCATTAAATCCAATAACAATTATTTAAAAAGTTAATTTTGTCAAACAGTATTTTAGCAAATAATTACGTGAAATAAAAAGATACGTATATCAAATTTAAATATAAATGATATATTTTCTTGCATAAAAAATAAAAAACACCAGGTACAAAGGAAACAGATTCTTCGTAATCCAGTTCCACACATAACAGCAATCCAAACTCAAATGGGTTTCTGTCTTTTGACCGTATCCTATCCTAAAACATCCTCATTTTTTCATTTTTTTGAAAATTCCATATTTCATATTTATCATACAGTATTTTAACATGGAATCTGGAATGAACAACTAAAATCCTCAGGTGCAATCTAAAAGCTTCAAATTTAAAAAAAATCTGAGTGACCTAATTGCAATATCCATCCATCCCAGACTGAAAATTCTAGGTTTTTTTTTAGAGTTTTATTAATATCATGTTAAAGGAGATAAGTTATCTCATGTCATAGAGATAAATTATGGGTTCCACCATCTAAAAAAAAGGTGACATATTTATCGAGGGCTATGTAAGAGAGAAAGTTATCTATTGTAACATAAGAGTAGTTTTTCTCTTCTTCTTTTTTTATTATCCTAAAAATAAATTCTACCTGCCCTCTTTTTCCATCCTGATTGTGCGTTTCACGCAAAGGATCAATGGGTCGTTGTCGTGGATAAGAACAATTACATCAATATAGTAAAAGTAAAGATATTTTAAGTACCAAAAATTCTTACTACTAAGTTATTACTCATCACATCACCATTGGATCAAAAAGAGAGAATATTAAAATGTTTTTGAAGAGAGAGAAAATGTTAATCTAATGGTGATTAGATAGATAGTAAGTTAATAGAGAAAATTTTTGATAGTGAGAATATCCCTCCTCCTATAATAAATCTGAAAAAATATAGGTTATAACAATTTTTATCGCACAAAATTTATTGTGATAATTCATTTATAAATTAAAGACATAACATATTAATATAATGAATATACAAAAATAAAAATTAACAATTAAATAAATACAACTATGATATTCATCGCATATATGACATATATACATATATACATATATATATATATATATATATATATATATGAGGCAGGATCCTTTGACACCAGTCTTAAATTTCGAATTTGACACCTTATTTGATAGCTGTTAGATCAAAAAAGATCAATGGTGTCATATGCTTGCAAATCAGAGCTGTTATCTTTTGTGATCTAACGGTTATCAGATGGGGTGTCAAATTTAAAATTTGACACTTGAGTCAAATGATCCTACCTATATATATATATATTACTCTTCATATATAAGTATTAAAAATTGTAAAATTATAAATTAGTGTATATATATATATATATATATATATATATATAATTATAATATGAACCAATTGCTGAAATATAAATTGCTGTAATGTAAATTATCAAAATATAAATTAGACAGGGATAGGATCAACTTACACCGATGTAAAAATAATAAATCATACATCAAATATGAACCGTTAATTTTTGTGCATCTAACAATTGAGATTTATCGGGAATTAAAAAGTAATTAGTGAGTGGGACCCAATAAATCTTAATTGTTAAATGCACGAAAATCAGTAATTAAGATTTGATATAAGATTTATTATTCTTACAATACTGTAAGATGATCCTGCCATAATTATTTAAATTGTTGAAATAAATAACATAAAATAAATTGGAATGCGGTATCCTATTAGGATCGACCAGGGGAAGAAGAGAAAAAATAAATAAATAATAAAGTAACACTTGTACGTAATTTATATTTTGCAAGAAAGAAATAAGTCATCTGCACAAGTCATCTGCACCTTAGTATTCACCTTTATATTTCTTTATTATCAAACCTCGTCACTCTTAGTTTCTTTATTTTTTTATCTACCCGCCCTTTAATGGAGTTTTCTCTACGTGGCCATTTGGTTTAAGGATTTGGTTGAGATTGATAGGGAAATGATTCATGGGAATCTAACCTAACCATGTTTGGTTGAAGGATTTGTCAAACTTACCTACCTAAATCAGTTTCCTATCAAACCATGTTGCAAAAGAAACCCAATTAGGGGGCGTTTGGTTGAAGAGAAAATTTTATGAATCATAGGAAAATGTGATTTGTAGGGAAATGGTTGAGAAGTGAGTTTGATAGGAAAATGTAAAAACAATTGTTTGGTTGGGAAAAATTTTACCGGGAAAATTAAGTAACTTTTATAAAGTCTATGTTTGACTTTTGTTTAAATATAGATGGGAAAAAATATGTTTTTACCAAAATAACCTTGCTTTTCAAAAAATGAACAATTAGTCATCCTACCCTTTTGTAACCTGCTTTTACAATTGCCAACATCCATATGCAAAAGCAAATAATGTTTCCAACGTCCATATGTAAAAAAAAATTAGATGCAGCTGGCTTCAAATCCATCACTGTCCATTTTGTACTGGTTTTGTTACCATCTCCAATTTCACGTTTTTTTTTCTCTCTCCTTAGCTTCTTTTTTCTCTCTTGCCGTTTTGGTGAAAGAGGCCTCTGGGACTCAGTTTCAGTTTACAAAATTTGAGCTTTTTGTTCTGTGAACTGTGATCTCTGCACCAGTTCTTGGTTTTCTCATCTGGGTATTTTTGTTTTAGCTTTTCTAGCTCAAGATGCCTGTTGAGAATCAAAGGGGTCATTTGGTGGATGAAGATGGGGCACGTGACCCCTTTCATGCGGGTATGCGTGTTCTTGCTGTGGACGACGACCTAATTTATCAGGGTACGCTCGTCATTTGTATAGAATGCAGTATGACTAATTTAGGCTGCTTTTCATCAATACCATCCTTCAACCAAATCCTTAAACCAAATGGCCCCTTACAAGATGGTATTGATGAAAAGCAGCCTAAATTAGTCATACTGCATTCTATACAAATGACGAGCGTACCCTGACGAATTAGGTCGTCGTCCACGACAAGAACACGCATACC
Source organism: Gastrolobium villosum (assembly GCA_032173675.1). Classification (NCBI taxonomy): domain Eukaryota; kingdom Viridiplantae; phylum Streptophyta; class Magnoliopsida; order Fabales; family Fabaceae; genus Gastrolobium; species Gastrolobium villosum. The sequence continues at coordinate 27,489 of JAVKPL010007358.1, forward strand.
CGCAGGAAAGGGGTCACGTGCCCCATCTTCATCCACCAAATGACCCCTTTGATTCTCAAGAGCCATCTTGAGCTAGAAAAGCTAAAACAAAAATACCCAGATGAGAAAACTAAGAACTGGTGTAGAGATCATAGTTCACAGAGCAAAAAAGCTCCAAATTTGGAAAACTGAAACTGAGAAATTGAGTCCCAGAGGCCTCTTTCACCAGCACAGGTAACAATAACAAAAGGGCAAGAGAGAAAAAAAAAAGCTAAGGAGAGAAAAAAAAAAACATGAAATTGGAGATGGTAACAAAACTTGTACAAAATGGACAGCGATGGATTTGAAGCCAACTGCATCTAATTTTTTTACATATGGACGTTGGAAACATTATTTTGCTTTTGCATATGGACGTTGGCAATTGAAAAAGCAGGTTACAAAAGGGTAGGATGACTAATTGTTCATTTTTTGAAAAGCAAGGTTATTTTGGTAAAAACATATTTTTTTCCCGTCTATATTTAACCAAAAACCAAAACATAGACTTTATAAAAGTTACTTAATTTTCCCGATAAAATTTTTCCCAACCAAACAACTATTTTTACATTTTCCTATCAAACTCACTTCCCAACCATTTCCCTACCAATCACATTTTCCTATGATTCATAAAATTTTCTCTTTAACCAAACGCCCTCTAAATCTTTTCACGACTCTTCACTCATTACTTTCTTTCAATTTAAAGCAAGGACTAATGATTCATCTAGCCTCTTATTATAAGAAAAATATGCCAACGATAAAAATCAATATGATAATAGTAAAATATTATTTACCTAATAATCATTAAAGAAAATATTTCCATATGGAATGTTTTGAAATTTTATTTATGATTGATTTATATATTTTTGAAATGTTATTTATAATAATCTATGATTCGTTCATATATTTTTGGAGTATTATTTGTAATAATCTATGAGTGATTTATATGTTTTTGAAGTTATTATGTTCTTGAGATAGAGATGTCTAACTCAATAGGCTAATATGTTGATATTGGATCTAAGTGCCTTCTCTCAGGTATCTATGAACGAGATACCTTTGAGGGTAGGCTGATCACTGTGCACAATAATGTTGACATAGTCAAGGCGTGGGGTGTGTGCACAGTGACAAGCTAATATAGGGTTTTCAGCGAGTACCTACCTTTGGGACTTACCTCGTATTTATAGAGGTTACCTGTGGGTAGGGATGTGCATGGGTCAAGCCGAACCGATTTTTTTGAAAAACCGAACCAAATTGGTTTAAATGGTTCGGTTCGAAAGTGGTTCGGTTCGGTCCAAAACTGGTTCGGTTCGGAAGTGGTTCGGAACCAGTTCGCAAGTGGTTCGCAACCGGTTTGGGTCGATCCATTTTTGAAAAGAAAAAAAACAAAAATTTAAAAAATAAAGTTATAAAAATTAATTTGGTTTGTGATCGCTGATCTAAAATTCAACATAAACTAAAAATAAAAGAAAAAGAAAAAGAAGATGAAGAACGAAGAACGCGAAGAACTCCACAGCTGCCCCTTTCTTCTCCCGGTCCAGATCTGAATGGAATCGAATGGAACGGTGGAGGACCACCCTTTTTATACTTGTGGTCCATGTGATGTTGCGTGAATAGATAAGGATGACACCTCAGCGTGATGTAATGCTGACAAAGCATCCTATCTTTTTTTAGTGCAGTGCCAGCTGTGCTTTGA